>CABFOV010005100.1:0-41496 GCA_902141375.1 Timema poppense
GATATGTTCAGAACCCGACGATTTAACTGAATATTGTAAACAACTCTCCACAGCTTTCCAAAGTAGAGGTTACCCCAAGCCTATAATAGGCAACCAAATTTCCAGAGCATTCTCCAGGGATGACTACGACCCTCCAAAAAATGTTGAGGACATCCCTCTCACAATCTAATACCATCCTGGTCTACAACGTATCAACACCATCCTTAGTGGTTACAAATTCCTAACCAGTTCTACCCAGACCCAAAACCTTCTCAGTTCACCCCCAAGAGTCACTTTCAAACAGCCACCCAATCTCCACAATGTTCTAGTCCATCCCAAACTTCTTGACCCCAAGAGAATCCGAGAAGAAAAACCGACTACCAAAGGTTCATACCCCTGCGGTAGCACTCATTGCAGCACATGTGGAATCCACCCACTAGCAAAGTAACCAAATTGGAATACAAAATCCCTGTTTATTACAATTGCAAAACCAATAACTTGATATATCAACTACAGTGCAAATCATGTTATGCAGAATATATAGGCCTCACTACAGGTTCTCTCAGACAGGGAATGAACAATCATCGCTTTGACACAAACCACAAAGATCCGGAGAAGCCTGTACCCCCAACCAGGACTTTCAAACCTGCTACACCACCAAAATAATAAGAGCATTTTCCAAACAGTGCAACAGTTCTCAACTTAAACAGTGGGAACTGGTCCACCAATGGATTACCAAATCAAGATTACCACCAGGCCTCAACAGAAGATAGTTTATTTCAACAATATTATTATTTTTCATATTATTATTATTATTACTATTTTTTAATATCATTTTTTTATTATTATAATTATTTTCTTATCTATTATCATCATCATCATCATCATCATGTTTTCTATAAATATTAACCATAGCCGAGGAATTTATCTTTACTCCCAAAAACATTTGGCACAATGTGTTTATAGCAGTTTCTTTTAAAATTCAAAATGGAGTAATCTTTTGTTTGTGTTTATTTGTACTCTCTTCCTCTTTGTGTTTGATAAAGGCAACAATGCCGAAATATTATTTTATTTGTGTTAAAATGTGTGTGTGACTACTACTACTACTACTACTAAAGAAGACAGAAGAAAGGAAGAAGATGTCACCTTTGTGCATTGGATTCTTTTCACATTTTTCCTCTTTCCCTAGGTGTGCTTTCTTCATCAAATTTATTCTTAGTAGTTTATTTCTCCTTTTTCTTTAGTTTTATCAATTTCCTTTATTATAAAATTGATGATGAATGTAATTTCTTGAGTGTTAGTTCCTTTTCATAGGAGGAGACAACTGTTAACACACTCATGTGTTGACAAACGTACCACATACTTGGTGGAGACATATACATTTCTGGTGAGTAATAATTATACATTCTGTACAGTCTACACCAACCTCACTTGCTAGATTCATCCTATACTGAACCATTTGTACTGTTGATTATAAACTGACCAAATTTCTATCGACCTTGAAGCTCTTGATAGTGGCGAGTAGCGAAGTATGTCGGACAAAATTTAAATTAAGGAGTAGTTTCTATTTCCGGAATAGGTGGCGATCTGGATGGGAATTAGTGGAACTAAAGTTTTTAATAATCTTTTATAAATGATTAATTCAATCTTTGCTAAGTAATTAAATCTCTTTGTACCTTTTTTATGTATATAATGTTATTTTATACCTTGTATTTTAAAAATGTCAAGTCTTCAACTATAATGCTATTGGTCCTTTTTTATCTAGCAAACTTGTCGCTGATTGGCCTCACCAAAAATCTCGATTTCCTGTTCAGGGAGATGACACTGTTAACTCGGCCATTCGCTCTTTGGATTCAATTAACGTGAGACATAATATTTTGTTTTCCCTTTTTGTTTATTTCTTGTTTTGGTATCATGAGGTAAAGTTTCCGTGTAATTATTTTTCTGATTATGACCTTTTAGGTTTTTATTATTTTGTAGTTTTTTGTATTGTAATGTAACGCTAAATTTGTCAACCATGAGACCTGTTTTTTATGTTATGGTTTTGTATCAGTCGCCTTCCTATAGACCACGCAATTTAAAATATAATCAAACAAGGGATTAGGTATGATGGTTGAAGACTATTTTCTTTGTCTTTATTAATATTATTTTTGGTTCTCTGGTCTTCTACTGGAGACATCTTTTATAAATCCTTTTAACAAATCGGTAATGTAGTAAATGTAAATCTGTTCTCCTTTGCCTTAAATTAACCTTATAAAATGTGTTTAATTTTTTGTCTCGTAATAAATACTTAAGTCTTTTTGTAACTGGATTTTGATTTAGAGATCCCTGTGGGAAACCAAATGTTTTGTGTAACCCTCTTGACCTCCTTTTGTTATGATTAATTAGTTACTTACGCTCTCTTTCAGTCTTGGCTAAGTTGAGTAAGGAGGGACTATATATATATAAACTTTTCACTAAGCTCAATAAGTGTTACTGGTCACCTTTCAAAAGAGGCGATCAGTACATAAATGGGTTCCACTAATTCCCATCCAGATCATCACCTATTCCGGAAATAGAAACTACTCCTTAATTTTAATTTTGTCCGACAGACTTCGCTACTCGCCACTATCAGGAGCTTCAAGGTCGATAGAAATCTGGTCAGTTTATAATCAACAGTAAACATTTCAAAATGTCAACCTCTTAAATTGTGTATTTTTAAACATTTATAAATAGACCTCCTCTGTGATCTTGAGGCCACAGTTCCTGCCTAAAATTCATTCCAGACGACCCTGGTTCGATCCTCGGCACTTCCAAAATCTTTCTGTGAAACAGTGGGTCTGGACTATGGTCGAACTCAACCTAGTGAGAACAAATGAGGAGCTACTTTTATAAATAAGTAGCCACTCCGGTCAAAAAAATTAAGACTAACGACGGAGGGTTTGTTGTGCTGACCAAATTACACCATCTATCTGCGAATATTGGCACTATCATTGTTAACACCAGCTACCACTTCGTCGGTATAGCTCGAATGCGGGCTTACACCAAGGAGCTATAAAAGATGGGCATTGTATGTTGGTTCATCTAAAGGTTCTTGGGCTGCAAAGAATCATGGACCAAACCACTTACGTGTTTGACACACCTGTTGCATGGTATGTTCTGTTTCACTTACTCAGAGTTAATACTTTATCTTAAATTTATGTGTCACAAATTATCTTGACAATGCTAGTATGAACTAAAATGTATAATTCAAGTAGATTAAAAACTTATACCTGAACACAGGAATAAAAACCCAAGACCTTTGTCTCAGTGCGCCAATGCTCTACCACTGAGATATCCAGGGTTTGTCCCATGCCCAGAGTCATTCTTCACTCATATTTTAAAACATAATCTGTGATGGATGTGTGATTATCATCGGCTCCTATGAGCTATCATTGATATCACAGGCACCATCGACTCGGTTGTGGCCAATAGTACAAACTCGAACATTCCAATCAATTCAAGATGGAAGAAAGCAACACTATACAATTAAGTATATATGAGAGGTGAAGCTCGGGAGATGAATGATTATAACCATGGGCATGAGCTGTATCTTGATTATAATCGAATAAATTGAAAAATTACACTTGGACATGGGAATTGAAACAGGCACCATTGGTTTAGTGCACCAATGCTCTAACATATAATTTCCAGATGTCATTTTTTCATGTATTCAAATATGATTCAGTTACAGTTGATATTTGTGATTATAATCTTACATCTCTTTCATAATTATATACTGAATTGTAGAGTATTGCTGTCTTTCATTTTTAAAATTTATAAGTTGTACTTTTTTTTTCACATACATGTTGCAGTATAGAATAGAAAAAAAGTAGAAATTTGGACCTTTTGTATGTCACTATCTAAAATGCTGATCTTTTTACCTAAAGTAGCCTCTTACTGGTGCAGCCATGATGTAAAACGCAAGTCCTTAAAATATTTATATTTCTTTCCAAGAAAAATAAAATAAACTAAGATATTATGAACATTGTTATCCAGACTAATAATTCATTTTTAATTTAACTGAAAATATTTGGTGATATAGTTAATAGATATACATTGAAATTTTAATTTTGTCATTCTTATTCAAACCATAAAATTCCAGAATTATTCATAAATTTCTGATATTTTTTTAGAATGATGGACCACCTGTTGTATGGATACTTTCATAAAATAATCTTATCTAAGTTTGTAGAATCCAAGCTCTAACTTAATGTTTATTTAAAGTAAAGTCTTCATACAAAGCTTGACAAATGTGAGTAAGTGTACTAACCTTGTCACCAGATGCAAGAAGTTTTTGATGTAATTTGTGAGATATTGGATCCTAATCTCCTTGTCGTTGACTATCACATGTCCACTGAGAGAAGCCAATTGTACTAAACAAGTGACAGTATGGTGTGAAAGCTCCGGGTTTGTACGAACACGCCAGTGGATCTGAACACAAAACATTATTATATATTTTCCTCCGGTACAATTTTAATGACATGATTTATACCTGAAGTAGCCTTGTTGGTGATTGTGTATGCCTCTGGATTCATACATATATGTGGGTGTGTGTTGTGCTGATGAGCTAGAGAGTAAGCATGAGCTAGAGAGTGAGTTAGAAAGTAAGAGCAAGCTCAAGAGTGAGTTAGAAAGTAAGGGTGAGTTATAGAGGATAAGGATGAGCTGTAAAGAACCTTTTAGAAACTAGAAATTTTTTTTTTGTGGTCAACATTAATAAGTGTTATTTGTAGCAGTCAAAAGTGTGAGCATCAATTTATAGTTTCTCCTATCATGTAAGAAACTGCTCCCCTTCTCAGGGAGCAGTGTGTCCTGACCAGCGATCGTTGCAGGTTAACAAAGAGAGATTGATGCCAGTCTCTTTTAAGAAGAAGAGGAGCCTTGCAGTTTTATGATACCTTACAGCTGCAATGAGGAACTGGTCTGATACAATGTAGAGCGGGCCTTCTTAAATGATAGGTTGTATGGTGTCGCATAACTGAATGTGAGGGTCGCGAAAATTTTTGCAACAGTAGAAGGTTTCTGAACGTGCAAAGACCAAAAATTAATTCAAAGTCAAACATGTAATGAATCCGAGGTGTTTCTGGCAGCGCCCGCCCATGTTGCATAATGTGACTTCACTGCAGCCTTGGTTCTGAACAATTAACAAATTGTAACATATTTATGTTAAAAGATAAAATTTAAAGTTTTACTAAAAAAGTCAACATATGGTGGAAAATGGTTCTTTAAAAATGTTTACAGATATAGATGATATTATAATTGAAAATAACCTTCCCAGAGATTTATTTGTAAGAACTATAATTGATCATCTGAGGTGGCTGAAGACACAGTTTAAGAAATATTTCCCTTAAAATTTTGATTCTAAAAAACTAAGTTGGGTTTATAAATCATACTTAATTGAAATCAAAAAGTCAGTCATATGCCACTGAAAGTTGAAGAAGAATTCACTGAGTTATCAAGTGACACAGCTTTAATACTTGAGTTTTCTTAAAAAAAAGTTGTTAAATAAATTTTGACTTGTTATTAGGACAGGATTTCCAACAATTTCTGAAATAGCCCTAAACATTCTTCTGCCATTTTGTACTGAGTATTTATGTAAAGCGACGTTCTCAGCATTGACGATTATAAAAATAAAATATTGCTCAACTCTTAGAAACGTTGAGGATGCTCTACATCCTGCAGTATCAAATATTCAGCCAAGATATAATTCTTTATGTAAAAATACATAAACATGTCCATCTCATTAGTATGCAAATTTGCTTTTGTCTTTAATAAATGGTAAAATAATATGTATACCAGAAAATTGTTTTAAAATATTTTTTTTATTAGTTACTATCGGTAAATGTTTGATTTGTATACCTATATACCCAGAGTCGTGAGTGGAAAAAGTTTAAGAAGCCCTGCTGTAGAGATTCTCAAGTTTACAAAATACAATCTTAATCAATTACTTGATTGTATCGACAAATAACTGATTAACATCTCAGTTGTTAAAATTGCAGCAGTACTGCCCATCACTAGTTGACTGTGTAGAGTAGTATATATATGAGAATGACAAGAGGGTGTTTGCACAAATGTTTGATGGTGATGCAAGTGGCCCAGAAGAAACAGCTTACACAATAAGAGAGCTGAGGTCTAAAGATCAAAATCATCATCATCATCATCTGACAGTTCCACCTCTGAGGGTCATCTGGCACATCCTCTTCCATTCCTGTCGATCTCTCCAAACTTCTCTCTCAGCCATGCGTATCCAGTCCACTGCTCTTCCATTCCTGTCGGTCTCTTCAAACTTCTCCCTCAGCCACGCGTCTCCAGTCCACTCCCTTAGTCTCAATGTCCTCCATTCATCTTGTCTGTGGTCTCCTACCCTCCTGTATCTTCTTGTTACATTCTCAATGCCTCTCAGGAACCTCATCTCTGCTGCTTGTGACCTAATGAAATCTCTCTGTGTCCATATCCAGGTTTCATAGCCGTATGTCAATATTGGATTATAATATGCCTTTATATAACAAAGTTTTGACCTCTTTTCCAATATTCCATCAGATTATATCCTTAACCACATGGTAGAATTGTCCACTCTTCCATATTCATTGTCCTATTTCCTCTTGGATCTTACCGTTTGCAGTAATCTTACTTCCTAGATAGCAGAAATCTTCCACCTTTTCAAGTTTCTTTCATTGATTGTTAATTTCCTTGCTGGGTTTGTGTTTCTAGCCCCTGCCCATTCAGATAGTTATCTCTCCAAGTCCTCTTTCGACTCCTCCCAGGTCATGACAGTGTCTGCTTATGCCATCATCTTCAATTCCCACAGGTTTCTGTGACCGTGGACTCGAGCTATAATTTAATCCATTACAATATTAAATAGGATTGGTGATAAATCACTTACCCGTCTCACTCTCCTTTTTGTTTGGAACCAATCAGGGTGTTTATCTTCTATTCTTACACAATTTTCACACTTATCATATAAGTTCCTTATTTGTTTCATGATCCCTTCCCCAACTCCCCTTGTTCTTAAACACACCCATACAATTTCTCTAAGTACTTTTTCATCAGCCTTTTTTTATGTCAATGAAGGCTATCATGGTATCTTTACCATATTCCCATCTTTTTTCAATGATCTGTCTCAGTACAAAGATTAAATCAACTGTAGATCTTCCTGTAACACTGCCCTTAATCCCCAACGAATAAAGGCTGGTGCACAACAAAACTAAGAATAAAAAAAGGAAAAATATTATTATTATTAGCACCGCGTCTTAGTACCCATTCGGGTTATACACACTTACGCTAATGTGTAATGGTAGGGTGATTGTGAGATGAAATGGAGGACCTACAGTTTAACGTGGAATCCGAACCACGGTGGAGGCCTGGCATTCCACACATTCACAAGATATCTTGTCAGAGGTGAAGGAAGGGTTTGGTAATCAGATAAATCTGTGCTGGGACCGAGGATTGAACCCCGGCCGCCAGCAAAGAAGTCTGACACCTTACCCCAAGACCACCAGGTCACCAGGAAAAATAATAATTGCAAGAGGAGCCAATAGGATAATCACAAAAGTAAATAGGCCGTACTCAGGTCTATTCATTTTCTGTTTCCCTGAACCCACTCTTCAACTATTCAGTAATAGTTATTATTTATATATATTACAGTTACCAGTGAAGGATATAACATATGAATATTTTATATAAAGAAAATATATCTGTAAATAACATTTAATTTATTGATATTGAATAAAGAGAGATCAGTACAAATCAGTAATTAATATATATATGTGTGTGTGTGTGTGTGTGTGAATATTATAACAAAAACAATAGTCGCGGGCAATACTAATCACCCTGAATTGGTTAACAACCAATATAATGGAATACTATAAAAGATAAGTAAAGAATATTACAAAAATCAGTTTCATGCCGAACGGGCTATAGGTTACTAACATTTCTTTCATAGCAATGTAAGAGTTTCATGCCGGATGGGCTATAAGTCACTAAACTACCTTTCTAATGACAATACAAGACTTTTATGCCATAAGTTACCAAATTTTCTTCATTACAATGTAAAACTTTTACTAACAGTTCTCTTTCGTAACAATGTAAAACTTTCATGCCGGATGGGCTATAAGTTACTAACATTTCTCATTACAATATAAAGCTTTCATGCCAGACAGGGCTATAATTTACTAAACTTTCTTTCATGGCAAGGTAAAACTTTCATGCTGGATGGGCTATAAGCTACTAACATTTCTCATTACAATATAAAGCTTTCATGCCAGACAGGCTATAAGTCACTAAACTACCTTTCTCATGACAATACAAGATTTTTATGTCAGACAAGCTATAATTTACCAACATCGCAAAAAACGGTGTCTTGTAAACATTGACAAATTTAGTATTTCGCGAACCCTGATGGGACTTCACGTCAAAAAAAAACTAATTTGAAGAAAAACATTTTTTACCATGACGTATCAACAAAAGATTAAAGTAATAAGAGATATCCCTATGTAAATATTTATCAAGTTGTAAAGGTTTAAATTTAAGCATTAATTTGCCTAAGAGAATTTCAAAATACAACAGCCGAAAAAGAATTTTGTACCTTTTAAAAACATCCTGGACACCTATGTGCGTCCAAGGACAAGATCCTGACAAGAGTAGTCCATCCATCTGGACTACACCATTATATACAAAAATATTCTAGCTCAGAGAGGGGGAAGAGGGGTATTCAAAACAAAGGCAAACACAAAACAACGAAGAGAGGGAGGGGATAATCAGAACTGAGAACAACTGAGAAGCTTGTGGATAGTTCCAGATCAAAGTTTTAACACATCACCACCTTCTTGCGCATGTGCGCCACACTTTTCCCAGCATGACCCACGATGATGCACAGTTCACTCTTGCATGAGTTTCACTCGCTTAGTTGGTCAGTTAAATTCATTGTGGCATGTTATGTTTCATGCAGGGAGTACACTAGGGAGGTGAAAACTGCTGAATAGGGCAATGGTGAGTTTACTCATTTTAATTCCAATAGTGTCCAGTCTTGCTTATATTCATTAACTGTTGTAGATTTATGGCAATAAATGCTACAGTCCTTGCCAGAGTCTGCACTGTTCTGTTGTTTCTTATATTCTTCGCTTAACTTTTCATATATTTTTAGACAGTGGCACAGCAATATAGTCCCCCTATGATTATCACATTTTGACTTGTTCCCTTTTATATATATATATAGAGGCAAAATAACCCCTTTCCTCCAATCTTCTGGTATTTTTCTTTCCTTCCATACTGCTCGCATCACTCGGTATAACCACTGTAATCTCATAGCTCCTGCTTTTATTATTTCCACCATTAATTCATCTATTCCTGTTGATTTTCAATTAGGTAGTTCTCTCACTGATATCTCTAAGTCTCGCATATGAAATTCATCTACTTCCTCTTCTGTAACTACTGTTTCTCTAAGCTTTACTCCGCTATTTATTTCTGTTCCATCTACTGGACTTCTCCAGCTATATCCAGTACTCTAATCAGCATGTCTCTAGGTTTTATCTTATTTTTAACTGTCCCATAAAGTATGTTCTTGTTTCCTTTGTAGTTGCTCTTTAGTTTCTCAACCAACTCTCCCAAGATTTCTCCTTTGCAAACTTAATCATTTTTATTGTTGCTTTGGCTTGAGGTTTCCATTTCTCCTCCTGGTCTGCTGTTCTATCTTGAAACCACTCTCTCCGTGCTTTGTTTTCCTTTTTACAGTTTCTGCTATGCGCTCATTCCACCATGGCATTTCCTTTTCCTTCCTCTTTCTTGATGTTCTTCCACATGTCCTTTGTGCTGCCTCTACTATTTCTGTTCTTACTTCATTCTTGGTTAGCTCAATCCTTACTGTGTCCTGGAAAGTTTCTTTCATTCCTCTCTCTGCCAGTTTCCAACTCATGATTCTAGTAATTCTACTGCTCTTCATTTTGCCTAGTTGGAGTTTCTTGAAATCTGCTACAACCAGTCTCCTCCTAGATTTACACTTGGTGTGACCTTCACATTTGTACCATTATGTAGTCTATAAGACTTCTATGCTGACCATTCTAGTCATAGCGGGTGAACATGTGGCTATCTCTTTTCCTCTGCTAGGTGTTACCTATGACCAAATTGTTCCTCAAGCACAGGTCCAACATGTCTTATCCTTTCTTATTCCTTGGTCCTACTCCATGACTTTCCCTTTATCTCCGTTAGTGCAACCAGTCTGGGGACATACACCTGGATGAAGTCTGCTACCTCCCCATCCACAACTATTGACAGTTTTATAATTCTTCCAGTTATATATCTGGCATCAATTACCTTTCCTACCAGCCTCTCCTCTAACACCACTGAAACTTCATTACACCCCGTCTAGCTCTCTTGACCACCATAACATGTATCCCTGACCTATTTCTTTATTTCTGCTTCCTTTCCATTTTGTTTCACATAGTCCCAGTATGTTTATTTTCCTCTCTCTCATTAAACTACAATTTCTTGTTCATTTCCCTTTAATGATATTATGTTAATTGAAGCCTATCATAACATCACAAACATATACAGCAAAAATGTGTTACTCAGAAATAGTAAGGGACAGTGAAGGGTGTTGTAGTACTTCAGGTATGCTTTGCGGGTATCTCAAAAGCCAAGGTGAAGACAAAAGAAATGTTGAAAATTTATGAAGCAGTAGTTTGGTTGCAAGACAAGTATTAGAAAATACGACAGTATTAACATGAAAAGCAAGATTACCTTAAGTTTTATTATCGCTAATGTGGATTCAAAGATACATATTTGAGATGATTTTACAACCATCACTGTTTCCATCCTTAAGGCTGGGTCAGTTTTTTATTCAAACCATAGATTTTTCCCTACCAGCTTGCTAGGCCTATTGTAGCCTCATATGCCTTATAATCTAACTTAATACTAAGATAGGCACAACATCCTGTCCTCAGCTGTTAATTATTCATGTTGAGCAGGTAAAACCCTATTTCACTAATGATATATTTTTCAGCCATGCTGGGAATCGAACCCAAGAACCTTAGCTCAGTAGAAAGACAATCTACCAACTGAGCTAAGGTGTCAGACACATATTTGAGATATTTAATTTAAAAACAACACACAATTTGCATATAAATAAATTGATGGAAAATATTGTTACGTCTAAAAAATCTTCATTTGGCCCTTTTAGAGACGTTTTTTAAAAATGGAGTTAAGGTGAAAGAATACAGGATGCCTAGTACCTAGATCTCTAGAACTGCTTTATTTGCCAAATTTAAATGGAGAGGCTTATGTTTGAGACAGATCCCTGTCAGTGGCGCAGAAGATTGTGCATGATGATGATGATGATGATGATGATGATGATGATGATGAATACAATTTGGCATCCACATTTTATCATACGTTTGAAACCAAAAATATTTTTTTTTATTTAAGAGAGCATTAAAATGGTCTAACACCTTAGCTCAGTTGGTAGTGTGTCTGCCTACTGAACTAAGGGTCCTGGGTTCGATTCCCAGCAAGCTCAAAAATTTATAATTTATGAGAATATGGGTTTACCCTTCCACATTGATAAATTAATGGCTGGGGACTGGTTGGTGTGCCTGTCCTAGTCTTAAGTTATATTATAAGGCATATGAAGTTAAGACAGGCCTAACAAGCCGGTAGTGGAATAAATATGGCTTGAATAAAAAACTGACTCAGGTTGGAAAGTCATGGGTGTAAAGTAAGTAAGAGCTTTAAAACAAGGCCTACATTATTCTAGCAAAGTGATTGGTTGTATTTTGTGTAAATAATAATAAATGTGTCTACATTGCCTCTTATTACATTGCACCATGTAGGTAGTCCTACATCAGTAGGAAGCTGAAACGGTAGAAGTCATTAATTGACATTTACAATTCTCTTAGTTCCCTGACTTTATATAAATAAGTGAACAATTATTTCTGGAAAAACAAATCAGGTCATATTGAATCATCTTCGTTGTATAAACTGTACATACAGTAATAATTTGTGTGATAAGAGGTTGTATTGTCAAAACTTGAATGTTAGAGGTTGTCTAACTTTAATAGAATACACAGAAAAGTGAGTTTGTCATGCTTTTGGTAAGTAAACAAGCTAGATAAGCTGGGCATTGTTCCTTATTTTTTACAATTATAGCAAAATGGATTTTTAGTATTAGGGGCCATCCTTAAATTACGTTTAAATTTTATCAATGTTTATGGTGAGACAAATCTAAAAAAATATATTATTTTTTAGAAAATTATGATTCATTTTTTGTTAGCACCATGTCTTACTACTCATTCAGGTTATACGTTCATCCATTTATTAACCTCATATCACTTATTTTCATTGTTTTATAAAAATAATTTAAATATAGAATCCATATCTTGCACAAAGATAGTTAATTACAATGCTCTTAACAATTGGCTTTTCGTTTTAATAATAATAAAAATAATTATATTATATTTGGAAGAAGGTATAGGAAAGGTGGATAAAAACATATAAAAGGGGGACAAACACAATATGGACTTTACAATGAAAAGAAGAACACAGTTCACACTTTCCACTGCTGCCAATGGACAAAGAGGTAATGGTTGCCTCTTAAAGAAAATTGATCGTCACCGCCCAATCCCCCGACCTAGGTTTACGACCTAGGTTTCATTCTATCGAAACTCATCAGGGAGGAGTGTGAAACGCGCAACGCAACTTCCTAAAAGAGAAAACCAAAACACACAAAAGGGGAGAAAAAGGAAAATGTTAAAGAATGATAGGACACATAGATAGAAACAAGTAAAAGGTATAACATAAAGGACAAACACAGGAAAAGGACATTGGATGCGAATGTATAATGATATAACTAAATAAGGAAAACCTCTTTTCGTTTTGTGAGGTAATTGTGTTTGTCCCCCTTTTATATGTTTCTATCCACCTTTCCTATACCTTCTTCCAAATATAACACAATTACTTCACAAAGCGAAAATAAAAATTAGAAACTATTAAAATAATTTAATTTGCCAAATCATAAGAAATTATATAAGATAGGAAGGGGGGTTATGGAAAATCATACAATCCCTTATGTGAGAGGGTTGGGGGATGTGGGGTGGCAGCTGGGGGGATAGAAATCATGACTAAAAGAAAGTCTGACATAATTTAAGGTTGGCCCATTAGTATTACAACAAGCTACTTATTTATATAACAGCCTGCTTTATGTACTTGTCAAAACGTTTAATGAATTACACTAGAATAAAAACAAAAATCACTAAAATATATCATTTATTTTTTACTTACTTTAAAAAATAGATTGACAACTCTTGGATCCAAAATGGTGTCTTTCCAATTGTGTCCAAGTTTGAGTGCGGGGTTCTGATCCGACTCATACACAGATTCAAAAACTCCAATCAGACGTTTAGGCAGTGTTTTAATGTCAAGGAGAAAGCAACTGTTATGGTCATACATTGTAATAACACCGTGTAACGAATACTTTAATTTAATGTCATTTATATTTTGATTTATGGGTAAACCCATGTGAAATCAACCAATGGTCTGGACCTTCACATCTCTGAACAAGGTAATTTTTGGAACATTGGTTCTATTTAATAAATATGAAATTTCAATATTTTTTTTACATTCCGTTTTTGAGTTAATGGCTTTCAAAGTTTTGAAATTCGCATGATTTTGGCTGCATTTTAAAATATTCAAATGGCTCTATCTCAAAAACTATAAAATCTAGAGAGGTGGAATGTGTACTATTCTCTTTAGGATTTTACAAGATTTAATATGATATGACACTTGGCCATATTTAACAATTTATATTTTTTCCTAAAGAATTTAAAAAAGTATTTTTGTTAAATCTCAAAATCGAAATTTTAAATTTTTTTCTAAAAATATATTTTATTTATACTCCTTTTGGGAGAACATGTACCAAATTTGAAGATGGGATGATGAGGGGATCATGTTGTAATAAATAGTTAAGTATAGCAGTACCACAGCAAATTCACCCAGAATGAGGTGTATTGTGTTGATACCCTGAGTATTTATGAACACCTGCAGTAACATAAACAAATTAAATGGGAAAATTGTTTCTACTCATTTAAGTTATTGCTCTTTTAAGTTTACCCTATAACATTAAAAAACAAAATATTGTTTAGGTTTTTTTAATAGGGCCCATTAAAAAAATTCAAAACTTATGAAAAACCTTATTATGAGGTTGAGCTTAGAATTAAATTTATTAATAATATTACATAGGCTACTGTAAAAGAAATTACTGCTCCTCAACAATGAATCTCAAAAGTCATTTCAAATGAAGACAGTGATTCATGATAAGACAAGCCCTGGGGAAAGTGAGTCATACACACATGCAGCAACCTGAACACTGCTATTGTTTTACTGAGAATAACAGACAAACAACATCCATGTACTTTATTGGCTTGGTTTCTCAGTATTATTTCTTATTAAAGTGACTAATTTCAGTGACTTTTCTTATTTTAGTTTATGGACATGTAATTAAGACCTAGGCTACAATAATCCTTTTTGGGGTTCTATTTTAATAATTGTTTATTGCATCATCAGTCCTATTAGTACTGTTTCCTGCTGTTTATTTGTAAAGGGAAGATGGAAAGAAATTGGGCAACGTTTTGTTGCAACCCATTTAAGACAAAATCACACTGGGTCAAGAAAAAAGATCTTAGAAATGTGACTAGTTGGATGATATACTTAAATTACAATATGAAAAAAAGACAAGGAAATTTATTCAGGTTGTAGAGTCCAACTATCAAAAGTAAGACAGCCGGAGCTGTTGACTAATGAAAAGATAGAACCACCAGAAAATAATGAAACTGGAATTGTAAAACCTGGTACTAGTAGGTCTGAAGATCCTGAATTTATGAATGTTGATGAAGGTTTCCAACTTCTGAATGCCTCTCTAACTTTAATAGGTGAGTTGCCAGCGGTAAAAAAAAATAAAAAATTCAACAGTTCAAAAAAGTATCGCCATGAAAAGGTTGACAGAACAAAATGCAACAAAAACTGCATATTGAGCTTATTAACTACAAACCTCTATGTTAGTATGTTTTTTTTTGCACTTTTGAAATAGCATACCTCATTCTGGGTGAATTTGCCACATATCACTGTATGCAACTATTTATTACAACATGATCCCATTGTCATCCCATCTTCAAATTTGGTATATATGCGCACACATAGTGTATAAAAAGAATATATTTTTTACAAAAAAAATTAAAATTTCGATTTTAAGATTAAAAAATGTATATATATTTTTTAATTAAAAAAACACTTAAATATGGCCAAGTTGAATGACATATTAAAGCTTGTAAAATCCGGAAGAAAATGGTACAAATTACACCTCTCTAAGCCTTATAGTTTTTGAGATAGAGCCATTTGAAGATTTTAAAATGCGGCCAAAATCATGCGAATTCCAAAACTTTGAAAGCCAATAACTCAAAAAACGAATGTTAAAAAAAATTGAAATTTCATATTTTTCGTCCTTTCAGTAGATAGAACCAATTTTCCAAAAATCAACAAAATTTGAAACATCAAGTTCCAGAATTATTTTTTAATTGGTTGATTTCACATGGATTTACCCTTATAATAGGGCTGGGCCGATAGATTATTTTGCCGATCATGCCGATGCTGATTATTTGTCGCCGATTAGGATGATCACGAATGCAGATCATTTGGTTTATTGTGTTTTAAATGTTACAAAAATAATATGCATTAATGACACTTAAAATAAAGTGTTGACGTCTGTTATTTTTACTTTGTAAATTTTTGTTCTGTACAAGTTTAAATAAAAACATAAGAGTTAATTTAAATTTAATACACTTTGGGCCAGTTTCATAATCAAATTTAGTACGCCTCAAGTGTGGTGCTACACTAAGTACATGACGACACCTACTTAAACCAGAATGGAATGGGCCAGTTTCCTATGAGAGAACGGCCCATTCCATTCTGGTCTAGGTAGATGTCGTCATGTACTTAGTGTAGCGCCGCACTTGAGGCGTACTAAATCTGACTATGAAACTGGCCCTATATCATAGGTCCTGCCACATTTTAAAGAAAGTTTCTATCAAACATAAATACAAATTTTTCTCATAATTAGCCTGGTAAAAGTTTTGTATAGGAATTTTATTTTTGAAATCTGTGTATAGATTATCATGTAAAATATATTAATCCAAAATTAAAAATAACTGGTACGGAACTCCACATAGACTTTCTCACTCCTTTGTTTAAAAAATGGAGACATTTACTCAAAACTAGTAGCATATGTGAAACAAAATAGTATACACTAGCAAACCCAAGCAAAAATTGTGTTATACTTATGTTCAACATTTTTTGACTCCTGGATTTAAATTTTATGATTTTCTTTTTAAAGAATTAAAGTCCTCACTATTATATTTGGAACAAAAAAAAAAGATCGATATTGGGTCCACTAGGGTTAATACTTCGTATTCAAATCTCGACTTCCGGTTAATTTTTTTTTACGTTTTATTAGGGGTTGCACATCTTATGGTTATCAGATTTTTATTCAAATCATCATTTATAAATTTAGAACAATAAAAAAGGTAGATACTGAATATTGAGTCTAAAATGATTGAGATA
This sequence comes from Timema poppense, assembly GCA_902141375.1. Lineage (NCBI taxonomy): Eukaryota > Metazoa > Arthropoda > Insecta > Phasmatodea > Timematidae > Timema > Timema poppense. Next base: position 16,600 of record CABFOV010005100.1, read on the forward strand.
GATCATTGCTGTACCAACTAGAACACCACATTCAGTCTGTATTTCATGTCTGAGGATGATGCCGTAGAGCGTCGAAACATGTAACATCATTAATAACGGGCATTCTCTACGAAGCCTACAAAAGGAGCAAGGGACTACATATAAGAAAATAGAATTCAATAATATAACCTTAAAGAAAATTTAATTTCAACCATTCAATATTGTCAAGTTTCCAATTCAACTTATTCTATTTACTGCTTCAATTGTATAACTTAAAAATTTAACATCATTCCAGTCATGAACAATCTTCAGATATAGTCTGATTAAACTATATAATTTTAATGTAATACATGTTCACCTGTCTAATGACTCACATTTTTAAACTTGTTTCTATTTAATGTCTCTTTATATATAATAATTTACATTCAACATTAGTTTTTTAATACAACTGTTAAGTTAATGTTAAATTGACAATTCCCATTTCAATTAATCTTCTTTGATCATCCATTAAAGTTTATTATCACATTACATATCCTTCTTATTATCTTTATTCTAAATAATAATTCACATTGAATTCTACAAACATTGACCTTTAGTGTTTGAAAAGTTAAAAAATATAGATATTTGCATTTATCTTGAAAATTATTGGTTTTATAAAAATATTCTTCAAGTAAAATATTTGTATTATAATTATATAGACCTACATATTTGCAATGATAAGTAATTTTATATCTCAAATATTTTTGGAGATGTGATAAAAAAATGAGAATTTACTCATTCAACCGGAACCCTTAAAGTTATCTTGTTGAAAAAATGATAATAGCCAATTTGTTTATAATATTGATCAATGTTTATAAATGAAATTTAATCAAAATTGTTAAAGCTGATTTTGAGAAAATCGATTTTTTCTCTTTTCTCCCTTCATTAACCTACCCTTAATTTTAAGGTTAGAGATCCAATTCCAGACACCCCTCAAGGCAACCCTAAGAAAACCCTAAATACCAAGTTTTAGCTCAATTTGTAAAATATTAAATAGTAAAATAGAAATACAGAGAGGCAGACAGGCGGAAATTCAACATTTTTTTTATTTGGGGGGTCATGAAACATTGAAATTCATCAAAATCTCAAGCTCGATTTTTTTGATGATCACAATACTTTCTAGTGAGAAAGTAAAAAATATATATATATACACTGTATATCATCGCTAATTTTAAAATAACTCGCTTTGGTGACCAATTGGTCTAACACACTACTCTCACAGCATACTAGACTGCCAATGACAGTAAAATTGAGGTTCCAATTTTGGTCAGGTGTACTGAAGGTGATTTTTTCCAAAATTGTGTTCTACTCTTGCTCTAAGTAAATGTGGCCATACTTCCTATAAATATAACCTTCCTAATCCATAAACCATTAGTGTAATTAGTATATAAGCATTTAGCCTGAACAAGTAGTAAGAGGATGTGCTAAAATAATTAAATAACTTTATAAGTATCAAGAAACAAAATGAAAGTGGCAAACAGCTGATTTAAGAATATAAGAAGAAAACAGAAAGCCATAAGATCACTAGATATGGTTGGGATAGGGAGCAAATGTCAGTGATGGACCACTTTATCATGGATGAAGAAATGAAAAGGCAGACACCTAAACATCAAGGTAATACCAAGTGTGTCCTTAGATAGTGACCACAGGTTGTTGTGGCAGACATAAAGGGATGGGAATGTTGGAGAAAGGTAGTAAGACAAGAAAAAAGAATAAGGGTGTGGAGACTAAAAAACAAAAAGTAAAGAGATACCTAAGAAAGGCAAAAAGCTTAATAGTCAAGGATAAGATGCAAAGTGAAGATATGGAATGGGAAGGAAAGAGGTATAAAAACACAATGTGACTTACAATGAAAAGAAAAACACAATTCACACTTAACACTGCTGCCGCTGGATGGCTGCCTCTTATTTACTACTGAAGAAAATTCTAATAAGTTCTGATAGAATAAAACCGAGATCAGGAGGTTGGGCAGTAATGCTCAGTTTTCTTCAGGAGGTAGCCATTAGCTCTTTGTCCAGTGGCAGCAATGTAAAGTGTGAACTGTGTTCTTATTTTCATTGTAAAAGCCATAATGTGTTCGTTCCTCTAATATGTTTTCATCCATCTTTCCTGTACCTTCTTCCAAATATAAACCAAACATGTTCTTGAATTTACTAAATTAAAGGGAATTTATATAAGTATATAACTGTATAGTGTTGACTCATATCTCGGACAAATAGAGATCTTAATTATATTGACACTACTCTTAAATTCAAATATAGAGTACACATCAGTAATAAAGGATATAGTGGTGATTTATGAAGCCCCAGGTTAGAATTGACTCAGTTAAACAAACAAGATGTTTCAACAAGTTGAGCATCTCCACAGTAAGAGAAACTTCATCTTTTGTCATTTCACTCAGAGCTTGAACACAAAACTGGAAAATACGCTTTAAGTCTGTAACCTGAAAACAAAGAATGTTACATTACATCCACTACTATTTCTAGCCTGTTGTTAGTTTTTTATTCAAGCACCCACCTCGGTGGCGTAGTTGGCTAACATGCTTGTCGTGTTGAGCTCGACTGTTGAGGACGGCGAGATCGAGGTTCGAATCTCGGTCGGGTGAACGGGGGGTGGTTTTCCCTAAATGGTTTTCCATTCTCCCTCCACGCAAATGCGGGTTCACTTCCTTTAATACAACCTTACCAAATCCTAATCAATTAGCGTAATTAGTGTATAACCAGAACGGGTAGTAAGACGTGGTGCTAAATATTATTATATTATTATTATTTATTCAAGCCCCACATTTTCCACTACCAGCTTGCTATGCCTCATATGTCTTATAATATAACTTAAGACTTGGACAGGCACAACATCCTGTCCCCGGCCGTTAATTCATCACTGTGAAAGGAAAAACACACATTGCACCAATAATACATATTTCAGCCATATCTGGAATCGACCCGGGACCCTTAGCTCACTGAGCACACATGCTACCAACCGAGCTAAGGTGCCGATTTATCTCAATATACAGTGCTGTTACAGCATATTTTAACAATCTATCTACTGTATTTTATGTGGTAGGTAGCTTTGAAGCAAACACCACAGATTGTAAAAAGAGTCTCCAATTTTAAATATGGCTGCCTAGACATGCACAGTAACCAAATAAAGTAAGAAAGAAGTGGCTAATTACTTGCAAATATTACAACACACACTGGAATAAAAGAAAATAGCATCACCAAAATGTTAGAACACCAACTCATCATTTAGTCATCTACTTTCCAGTGTTAAAAGGCGCATCTAGCCAATATGATTCAGCAATCAGTGAAGATATGATGATATAATAGTGTATTATATTCAAATATTTACATTTACCCAATAAAAAACAACTACAATAGAAAAAAGGGTGCTAAAGCAACCAATGAAGATGATACAAGCGTTGATTGGACTACTATTCATGGCTGGCTATCATTACAATGAATAATTAGTTCACAAATTGTCAGTCTTCCCCCTTTTATTAAAAGGAAACCTTGTATAGTTTCTGTTAGATGATCCTTGCCAAATATTGATGAGTTCCTGTATGATTTAACTGAAACCTGTTCAAGATAGTCCAATGATAAAGTTAAGAAGTGACTATCACAACAGGGGTGAGTAACAGTGTTTCTATATTTGTAAGTTTTTTTTAGCACAGTGTCTTACTACCTGTTTAGGCTATACACATATATACTGATTACACTGATGGCTTTAGGGATTAGAGAGTTGAATTTATAGGATGTGTACCTGCATTTGCATTAAGGTAGAGTGGAAAAACATTTTGAAAAAACCACCCTTAGTACACCCGACCAAGATTTGAACCTCATGCTCCTCGTAATTGGCAGTTTAGTCTACTGCGACCATGCAACCAGTGAAGGAGTTGTACGTTATTAACATCTCTAATGTGTCTTGTGTCTTACCACTGATAGTTTATTCTTCTGAAGAATGAAATAATTTTTTACTTGTGACCTTTATTCGCTACCTAATTTGTTATGTATATGAGTCCCAACTAATCATTATTAACTGTTTTCAGCCTAGGGTCAGGTTAGTTAAGTAAAATGCAAATAGTATTGGTGAAAGGGCACTCCCCTGCTTCACTTCATTTCTATTTGGAACCACTCTGTCTAAAAAAAGAATGGAGTGATGCAGGAGTGATTACCGACTATCAGACCTAAACGGGACCAATAGGTGGTCAAAGTGTCGAATAGTAAGGAAACCAGGGGGAAGGCTTTCAATGAAACCAATCAAAATTGAATAGAAGTGACCCTCTTGAGTGGCCAAATGGTCTTAGGTGTCATTTTCATATTAGACTGACCTGCTGATGAAGGGTAGATCGAGGTTCGAATACTGTTAGGGTTTGAGAATGGTTTACAACTCTTCTTCCAAGCAAATGCAGGTAGATTACCTCTAAAATGCTTCCTTCATCATCCCTACACCATTAGAATAATTATAATCTTTACATATAGTTTTGAACAAGTAGTAAGGTGCAGTGATAAAAAAAAAGGGGCAAAATAAGAAGAAAAATATGGTTTATCAGTAATTTACTCTATTGTATAAATTATGCAATAAATTACAAAACTATTAATGTATTCATGTAAACAGAACAATGCATTTTAAATTAATTAAATGTAACTTTTTTATATAATAGGCAAAATTCAAAATTCACTGTTTAAATAAATGTATGGAACTCCGCACAGACTTTCTCATTCCATTGTTTAAAAATGAAGATATTTACTCAAAATTCATAACATATGTGAAACAAAATAATATAGACTAGCAAACCCGAGAAAAATTGTGTTATACTTACATTCAACATTTTTTGACTCCTGAATTTAAATTGTATGATTTTCTTTTTAAAGAATTCAAGTCCTCACTATTATATTTAGAACAAAAAAATAGGTCAATATTGAGTCCACAAGGAGTAATACTTCGTATTAAAATTTGTACTTCCAGTTAAAATTTTTGACATTTTATTAGGGGTTTCACATCTTGTTATCACATTTTTATTAAATTCCTCATTTATAAATGTATACCAATAAAAAGGGAAATACTGAATCCCTGGCGCGTGTTTAGCACAGCAATGTATTCAGACCCAGTAGCCATTTTTCTACTGGTATTCTCTTATCTGACACATATTTTTGCTAATCACCTATTTTTCCCATTACTATTTTATCCATGGTCTAGTATTGACCTGGTAGCTCCATCTATTATCTTCAATGTGAAGTATCCAGACTGGCTAAAAGTTCAGTGGTTCATTGAGAGATGGCTTTATAATAACTTATTGCAATGAAACATTGATTAACACCCGTGCCAGGGTACGTTCAGGCAAACAAGGGCATTGTTCAGTGTCCGCGATAAGGAATGGGTTAATATTTATTCATTGTGACTTTGAATCTTTTCTCAATAGTTTGTGCAGTGCTTGGCTTATTGTTTTCTTATAGTAGACCCTTGTTTGTAAAACCCACAGTTCATTGACCAATGTTAGAGATAAGGAAATATGGGGAGTGTTGCAACCCTCTATAGACATTAAGCAAAGTGTATTACAAACTATAATTCACGATTTATTAGTGACAATATTTTTGCATCATGCACATACTAGCACACACAATTTAAACAGAGAACCATACTTCACCTCAAATTGTTTTTTGGCCTTGAAATGAGTCTCCCATGGGAGACCTACATCCGAGGACTTGACTGTGTTGGAATATTCTTGTATTAACGATGATATTATATTGCAGCCAATAATACGCTAAAACATAACACACTACTATATTTTAAATAACCTAGAAAATGTAATTTTATTTGAAACAATTTTTTTAAATCAATACACATGACCAGTAATAAGACTAGACATTGTGAATATGCTTCATTAAAATAAGAGTAAAACTATGAGAAAAAATTAGTGACGTTAGTCTTGAGCTAAACAGTAAGCTAAATTTAAGAAAATATAATCAAAATAACTATGGTTAACTTGAGGAGTAGATTGAAAAATTAAACAGCCTGTTAAGTTCATTTGTATTCCCTTGACTATGGTTGGGACAATCAGCCCTTTTGCAGACCATTTGTTGCAGATCTTGCCAACTACCAATTCTGATATTTTTCTTTTTTACAATATTACAAAAATAGTATACTAATCAACTAAAATATATTTTTAAATTCATACAATCTTTTTTTCATTAAATTATTGGCAAAAATATTAATAAACATAAAAACTATCATAATAAAAAATCTAAATATATGTGGCAGCTATTTGAAAAAGGGAGAGGAGCAGGTACAAGGTAAGTAAGTATTTAAACCTTTTTGATATAAATCTAAAATGCTCAAATGTGAGCATAAATTATCATTTATAGTAGTTATTTCGAAACTAGCAGAAAGTTATTCAAATGCTAAGATTCTGTTTATTTGTTTTCATCTTTTCTGTGAAGAGTAGCTAACAATTTTTATTATTTATATTTTAAATAATATACGTTAACCAAACAATAATGATGAATGACAAAATAAAGAAATCAGTTAATCATTATAAAATAAATAATTAAAGTAAAAAATTATCTGAGCAGTCTAATAGTCATGAACCAGTGTTGAATTTTTTTATGGTAGTGTCACTCCTTAAATATGTCTGTTGCACACAAAGTGTTGACCTTGAAATCTACCTTCTAGCAATATCTCTCTTTAATTATGTCTCAATTGTAAGCTGCCGAGTATGAGTGACCATAGATTGTCCTTTCAAACATGACCAGTAAACAACGCCTGTTCCGCCCGGCGCCCGCCCGTTCCACCCCTTCAATCTTTCACCCGACAATAAACTCACTTCCTTGCCACCAACCAATATTATGAAGGACCATGCATGCTGTCTGCTACCTAACTAAAACTGATGAATCATCACTACCTGACTTCTAGCCTACACATTTCAAAAGATTGGTGGAAATAATCAGGTTTCATGATGATCATCTGCTTAACCGATTATGCCATAGTTAGCCGATAATCAGTTTAGTAACCGGAATAAGCCCAGCTTGATCAACATAGAGGAACAGCACAGATTTAGGAAATAGAGATCTCCAATAGACTTAATATTTGCTATACGACAGCTGATGGAAAGAAGGTATGAATGTGAAGGAGACTGTATGTAATGGTATTTATGGATGTGTAGAAGGCATAGCATAGCATGGATAGAAATAAAGTTTGGAAAGCAACGGAGGAGGCTATAGTAAAAAGAGGGGTTGTAGAGATAGTGAATAAACATATAAGTTGATAACATGAGTTATGTTAAGATAGACAAGGAGTGTATAGAGTTGTTACAAATAAAATATTGAGTGAATCAGGGGAGTGACCTCTCATGATTACTATTTGTAATGGTAATGGAAATGGAAATGGTCATGGTCATAAACAAAGGGGCAGGAAAACTTGAGGAGGGAAGAATGAAAGCGATGATGTTTGCTGATGACTTGATGGTATGGGGAGAGGAGGAAGAGGAAGTACAGGAACAACTACAAGAATGTAATGAGGAATGGAAAGAGTGTGGAATGAAATTAAGTATGGTGAAGTGCGAAGTGATGGTTATGATGAAGAAGAATATAAGTTTTAGTAAAGTTGGATGGAGTAGAGCTGAGAAAAGTACAGGACATAAAATATATTTGAAGTGAGATTGAGGCAAAAGATGGAAGTAGAGAGGATGTATTGAGAAAAGGACAGGAGGGAGAGTTGTTTAAAGGTCTGTAAGAGACCTGCTATGGAGAAGAGAAGTGTTCTTAAAGTGTAAGGAAGTATTATGCAGGGCATACTTTTAACCCATTGTCATATATGCAGCAGAAACATAGACTATGAAAGTAAGAAAGACAAAGAAAATGGAGGCCATGGAAATTAAGTTTGTAAGGAGCATGCTAGCTGTCATGAGGAGAACCATGATGAGGAATGAAGTTATCTGGGAAAGTAGGCGTACAGGGAGTACATGAGATAGTAGAGGAAGCAAGAGTGAGGTGGTATGGTCATGTAATGAAGATGGAAAAAGAAAGAATTCCGAAGAAAATGTTAGAAATGAAGTGTTTGGGAAAAAGACCACAGGAGAGGCCAAGAAAAAGGTTGGAGGAGCAGATAATAGAAAGTGTGCCATTTAGAGGAGAAGAATGGAAGCAGTTAAAGGTGGAAGGATAGAGGAAGACGGAGGCATTTTACAAAAAAAATGACCCTGACACAAACTGAAAACCATTGATGTTAATAATGGTGGTGGTGGTGGTGGTGATGATGATGATGATGATGATGATGATGATGATGATGATGATGACCAACATAGTGTAGGTAACAATCATTTCAAACCAAAAAAGAGTTATTAATTGTTTAGAGTATTATTTTTCACCCAATACTCAATACATTAGACAAATTTGACAAAATAATGTTGTCAATATTAGATTTATTAGAAAACAGTTTTTGTGTGGGTGTTTGAGCGTTTATTTAAATCACCCAAATAGCTACTGTATGTTTGTTTATATTCACAATGCAATTGTTTAGAATATAAATATTTATACATGTCAAATGAGAAACAAATTGTATAAGCCATTAAGGGTAAGGAGGAATAAAAATAAATAAAACATGATTAAATTTAAATAATTTCAAAAATGGAACAACTTGAAACAATTTTAATTCTAATATAGCTGTGCAAAGCTTTGGAAATGTATGTCAAAGACAAAGGCCCAATCTTCTTTTCTTTGATGTTTATGAACATGTTTGACATCTCACATATTTATACTTAAAATTATTTGAGGAACATCTTCTGAATAGTATTTTAACAGCAAATAACAGCCCTGTTTTGGAAAAACATGTCCCGCTGTCCCCAATATTCCCTTTGCGACATAATTGTCCCGCTTTGGAGGGAAATAAATTACATTTTTCTGAAGCCACGACTCAATTAAATGAACATATATTATGTCATCTGGAAACCACACTTTCAAATATTTTTACATAGCTTTGTTGGAAGAATATTCTTTGTGTGTGTAGCCCATCCACGCGATTAAAAACGTCGGCACATCGTCCTTCACCTCTCCATCTCTTTGCCCCCAGTTCTCCCACCACTTACCAACTTCCCCGCTGTTTCGTAGCTATTTGGTCAGCCTCGTTAACGTTCTTTAGTGGTCTGCTCATTTCTTTATACAAACAAATAAATTTAAAAAAGGTAGGCCTAACCTGTTGTTCAAACAATTTCATTGTGATCCTAAGGTACTGTTAATTAATTATTGTTAATTGGTTAGTGTCTATGTCTTGTATAATTTATATGGTTATTATTTTATATCTTAATACCTGGCGTCCATGAAGGCCTGAAAACGCCAATGTCGTGGTTTATGTTTTAAAATGTTTACGGCCCTTTACGGCCCCTCGTCCCTCTTCTTCCTACTTGTTTTTTTCTGGTTCAACACAAGCTAAAGGCTATTTATGCCAACAGCCCTGCATATAATGTTACTTGTATACCATATTAAGACTAAGAAACATTAACCCCACTGGGATATGAACCGCACAATTCTTTGCAGTGAAAATAGAAAAAGTAATGTAACAAGATTAGTGTTTAACAGCGGGACCAGCACGCTCTCATTGTTTACCCTGGCTGTGCTTCCTGTTCTCTCTGTCTCCCTCCTTGTCTGGCAGGTAGGCAGTGGCCTTTTCACTTGACTAGAGGATTATAGGGGACAGCGTGGGAGGACGGAGATACATCTGGAGGGGTCTGGGTCCTTTTAATTCTAGAAGTGGAGGATTCCAGACCCTTAGCTGGCACCACCCCTCTATATACACGCTCAGCGATAAGCAGGTGTGCTCAGTTCTTGGTTCACAACCAGTGAGACCGGGAGTGGACCAGTGAGTCAAGTGTTCATGTGGCGCGTGCCACTGTGGTGTGTATGGCGCTGGGACCTGTGGCGGGGTGTCGTGAGTATCCTTAACATTGAAAGTGGATTGTGTCGTGGGCAGGCGTTTTGGGAAACTTATATTTGGATATTTGACTAGTTATTCGACGTTTTTGTTAACAAGCTGTTTACTTAATTTAATGTGATTCTATTCTATGTGTTTTCATTTGTTTATTAATTTAAAGACAATTACTAGTATTACTTAGCTCAGTGAACTGCTTAGTTATAATTTATTCAGCGTTATTCTATTTATTATGTCCTTATTGGTTTATTAATTTACATACATTACTTTGACTACCTAATTTGTTGAATTATTTAGCTGTATATTTAATTTTGTGAATGTTTTATTTGAGTGGTGTGTTTAATAACCAAAACCTTGGGTGATATACTAGTATTTTAATTCATCTTTAGCCTGCAACATACCCTAATATCCTAAAAAAAACTCGTGGTTCACACGTTCACGGCCTGTGACCCTCCAAGGTCACACACGCCCTACGTTACAGTAAGTTTAAATAACTTTTCCTCGTTTTATTCCTTTATTGGTACACCCCCAGTCCAAATAAAATATATAACTATAGCACACATAAGTAAATGTTACCCGAGGAGGATCTCCACTGAGTATGAGTTGCTCAACTTCTGCCAGTAAGTGTCCTCGGCTGATTCCAAAGTCATCAACGCTTGCTCGCTTAACCATTATGGCTATCACCTAAAAATCAGTCATTTCCATTGTTATTGTTACACACTTAGTTTTTTTTTACCAATAAGAAAGTGAAATGACAAACTTTATTAACGTCTAAGTTTTCACTAGGCAATTGAAGTGTTCCAAATGTGAGTCAGTCAGACAACCAAGTTTGAAACATAAACCATCCAACAGTGTTTTGTTTTGTCATTTATGCTTGGATTAATTGTTTCAGGAAATGGTAAAACATGTAATAGTTCTACAATCAGTTGTAATATTTCAGTCAAAGTTGTGGCAAAATTAGTTACTATTTGTAAAAATAGCAGTTTTATTCTAAAAATGTAAGCCACACATTAAAATAGGGCTTTTTTTTATTCTTCCTGTTCAATTTATATGCTTACATGTTTATTATTATAGTTTTTACTCAATGATCTAGGATTAACACTGACATTTTGAGAATATGAATAAGCCTTATAGTAAATATATTATTAAAATAAAGAACAGTCTATTTACTAAACTTTTGTTTCTTTTCTTATAGTTAAAACATAATTTTACAAAATCATTTCCCCATCTATTTGTACTTTAAGCTTGTGATATTAACATATCTGCATCAATAAGTCTCAAAATGTATTGCAAACCAATGTGACATCCTATTTCATAATAATGGCTAATAATTAAGCCTGTACAGGAATGATATTTTGACTTCGGAATTTTTTTTTTGCAAGAAATAACAATTTCTCGTGGGAATGGGACAAGAATTTTTTTAAATGATTTTCCAATTTAGGTTTATATTTATTTTTCAGATTTACAATTCATTCCAATTAGAGTAGAGATTACAAGGGAGTTAAACTAAAGAACCTTTAAAAGGTGTCAATTCTAGAGAACATTTGATAGGCTTTATACAGAAAGAAGTTTTAAGGGTTTTCAAACATTTACATTTACAGGGAATTTAAAGGGTTTCATACCTAATGAACATTAAAGAAGGGTAAAAACTTATTTTTATTTTTGCACTCTTCCAAAAATTAAATACAAAACAACATTTTCAAAAGAGATCAACTAATAAAATAATTTCAATCAAAAATGTATTAAGATTAACTATATGATTCATACTATTTAATATCTGTTCAAAATGTTAATATTTGAAACGATAAAAAATTGCTATTTGAACAATCTTAATTATATTATTATGTCTTTATGATAGTATCCAGTTTAAAAATCCCAATATATGTTTAATCTATAACTTTTCTAAGGTGTTATTTTTAACATTTTTCATTCTTGCCCCGAACTTGATATTTTGTCTCATTTTGCTTCATGTCCAATGTAAAAATGTCATTCCCACTTACCCCTAGTATTATATAAACAAACTTTATAATGGTTACAGAGCATAGTGTCATAAAGTATATAATTACTTACATGATTAAACATCAATATATTATTATTTGAGCTTGAAGTAATCTGAATAAATAAAAGTAAGCAATTATAATAGCAAGAAATTTTCTCAGCTGAGTCAGTGTACCTAGTTAACTCTTAGATTTTAGTTACTAAACCTCTCAAAAAGAGCGCTGATGTGCTATAGTAATAATAATAATAATAATGTATCCATTGTCTTAACTGGTATGACACTAAAGCAAATGGATGCCATTGCAAATAATAAGATTAACATAAGAAGTATATATTGATGCAAAAGTGTTGTGAAGGTGTATTTTGTGCATAATTGCTTATTGAAAAGCCACTTTATATTATTTTGCGCTAAAAATATGTTTACCTTGCTTACATCTATCCAAGAATATATATATATTTTTACATCTGTTACTGTTTCCAGCCTGTAGTCAGTTTTTTATTCAAGCCATATATTCTCCACTACCAGCTTGCTAGGCCTGTCGTCGTTTCATATGCCTTAAAATATAACTTAAGACTAGGACAGACACAACATCCAGTCCCCAGCCATTAAATCATCACTGTGAAAGGGTAAACCCACATTTCCCAAGAATAAATATTACCATCAATTGTATGTAGTATTGTTATGTTGTGTAATGGCACTGAGCTATGTTGACTGTGAACTAGATAGGTGAGGGGTGAGGGCCTAAAAAGTTGTTGATAAAGCAATTGTACTGTGTCTCAGCCCCACACACAGACAAACACACACACACACACATGTGGAAAGCCAAAAGTTTGGGAAGCTGGGGTCAGCCAGGGTCATCTTCTAGACTAGCTGGCTTCAAGAATAAAACATAGCAATACTTGGACTTCTTGTACTAGTAGCTCTACACTCAATGAAATGTACTTAAATATGAAACTAAAATAAATTTATATTATTAAAATATATTATAAGTAGAATTTAATGAAGTATAAAAGTGTGATATTACAACTTCTTCCTCTTGATCAGGGAAGTGTTTTCGTAATATTTTAGATGGCAGTGACAATACCAGTGGCGGTGATACAATGGTGAAGTGTATAGTGTTAAGTCTGAATGAAGTTTTAGAGAAGATGAAGTTGAAGAGAATGTTGAAATTCAAGGTGAATGGGGTGATTGGGACACTATCAACAAACCAATCACAACCATCTCACATGCTTTGAATGGAGGATTAATAAGCTCACAGCGACATTCAACGAGAATCAACACCTATAATATTACCAGAATATAAACTTTAATACCATTCTTGCAGTGATTTAACTAGTTAGTTGTAAAATAAAAGTGGCTTAAGTTTAGGGTACCCGTCTACTTAATGTCAGTTGAAATTAGTTTAACTTTAATAAACTAAAAATATTGTTAGTGAACATAAAAAAATAAACATAACATGAATATAAATTCCTTAATTGAAAATTTGTAATATTAATTTTTTGCCAAAAAATCCAGGAAATAATTTTTCCTGCTCAAGTTTAGGAAACATTTGACTATCCGAAGTTTGGGATCCCACACAGGCCTACTAATAATTGTAAAAGTACCTGGAGAATTCTTTCCCTGACTGAAGCAGGTAACTGCTTCTGTATGATATACTGTAACAAATACTGTTGAAGTGAGATGACATGCGAGTCCCCCAAGAAAGACCACTCACGTATGAGGGCATCTTTCAAGAGAGATGCAGCCTCAAACTGCACAAAGTCCACCGAACTCGTCTCTGCAAATAAAACACATGATATGTCAGTATGTGAATCTAATGGAAACAAAACACACAAATAAGGTTAAAACAATGTTTATTTAGTAGAACATTAGATCTGGAGAGAGTCCATTTTGCTATATAAGCATTTACCACATTTTAAAAATGGAACGGGCAGACATATAAGTAAAAATAATAGCATTGATTGAATGATCTAGATTTGTTATAGAAAATCCATAAACAAATACGATCAGTACTTGTCGCACTATTCACTTTGTGTGATAGGAGAATATAAAAGCCTACCCGTTTACAAAAAAAAAAAGTTAAAAATATGTTTTTTGAGGAATTTGTGGCATAGACATCAATATTAAAATAAATGGGTGAATATCAAAATGCAAACTAACATCTTTAACCAAAAAGAGTTGACTAAGATTGGGGGTGATTTGTAAATATTTTTGAAGTTGATTAGGAAGACCCTATTCATAGCAACTCCAAATTCAGCTAAATACAATGACTATGTAGACAAGCAACACACTGGCTGAGTTTAAAGAATAGAGAGTGATAGTTCTGAACCACAATGTGTCCTTTAATTCAGGCGTGTGAAAGAACATGAAGCTCGAAGAACACGATAACAATCTCACTAGCACACACAAGTGTACTGTGTTGTTTGAAACACAAGATAAGTCTCACTACTATCACACACAAGTGTACTGTGTTGTTTGAAGCACAAGATAACAGTCTCACTACTAGTGTAATCTTGTTACAACATGACACAGAAGAGGTTGCATCACTCATCTAGCCAGCCCCAGTTGACTCATTCTGACTCGTCTACAAAAAAAACCTGAGATACACTCCGCGACGCAATCCACATTCAACTAAGCTGGAGTTCGAGGCTCGCCGCCGGCCCTGTTGGGAGACCCCCTTTCTCGCTTCAAACAAGTGAACTTCGCTGAGCACAAGTTGTGCGCACACCGACGGGCGTGTTCTAAAACTTCTATGGACAATATTTGTGCTTGTGGCCGATGCTCATGGGCTCTCGAGACTGTTCTGGAATGCCCCTCCCCCTTATCTCTCCACACACTGAGAACACATGATTACCGTAGGGTATATCATGGTTAGAGTCCAGAGTATAGTTACGCATTACACACTGGGCTTACAAGTTAATAAGCCTAACTATTAAGTAGGCTTGACACTCTTTTAAAATTCACTTTGGTATTAAAATGTTTATCTTTCAAAATTTAATGTCTCGAACTTCAGTACATAATATATATATTTATGAATAATAAATTACTATGATCAGGTATATTGCTCCTAGCCTAAAAGGCAATGTTAACTTGGGAAAAACCTTTCTGGCTCCATTTATTTCTGTACGTTTAATTTCCACATCACGGAAAATTTAGTGGTATGTTGTAACTAACCTGAGAAAGCCACAATATGCTAGCTTTATTTCTTACCGCCAGGACCTATTTAGAGTATTTGTTAAGGGTTGAGATAGTTTATTACTACCGCCTTGTTTTCATTTAGAGGTTGGTTAAATGTGGGGCCGTGAGCAGGCAGGGAAGATAATTCTTGTGTGGACACTTTTTTGGTTATTAAAGTTAGGATAGTTTATTATCATCTCTTTGTCATATATATATATGGTTATTAAATGTGGGGTCGCGAGCCGCCCTGTGCATATATCTACGGAGGGTACTTCGTTTATTGTTAAAACGTTAGGTTATTTAGTATTCTTAGACCTTTGAACTTTATATTTAATCAGGTATACTTCATTCACAGTAGGAGTTTACCTCTGAAAGGTCTTTTTTCCTACCAATATCCTACTATATAATAGATTTCTGGTAGGGAAAAAGGCCTTTCAGAGGTAAACTCCTACCGTGAACGAACTTTATTATTATAATGCCTCTACCATGGTTTAGGTTAGGTACTTGTGATCTTTACTCACCTTAAGTTTTATGCTAGGGCTTGTGCTGGCTCTTAGCCATTAATTATGAAAGATATGTATTATAGTGAGATAGGAGACCAATTTATTGGAGTTTTATTGTCATTATCTATTGACCCCATTTTGGGATGTCTAAAAATAAAGGTCTGTCAATTATTTGTTATTATTTTGGTACCATCTGGCATTGGTGGTAATCCTTGTGACTTATTGCACATCTAGCTTATATCCATGCTTAGTGCTTTTACTCATACGTTCCTCTCCCTCATTGAGCTGTATCATGCTGATTGTGAAATAAATTTATAACTCTCTTGTCCTTACCTCTGTATGTTATTTGTACAGGATAATTATGGGGATAGGTCACACTAGCACACACAAGTGTACTGTGCTGTTTGGCTGCATTGTGGTGAAGCTTTTCCAGAAAAATAACAACTTATTTAAGAAGCCAAGATGTGTGTTGATCTCTGTGAATCAACTTTGTGTGTTCACTAGCACAAATCAACATATGTGAAGTTATCTAAACCAGGGTATTAATATTCATGCAAGGGATTGGTTTCTAACATTTTAGAGGTACTATAAAGATAACATGAAGTGGATAGATTGCATTATTACACAAAAATCAGTATATTAAAATTGAACGACACACCACTGTGCATAGTGTCAATATATTGTCAACACAGTTTGTGTTAAATAATACACAACAGATCAGTAATATCACAATGGTCGCTGTAGTGTGAGGTGGTGGAGAATTAAGTGTCCAGGTCATTTAAACAAAGAGCAAACATAAATAATGGAGTGGCTTGTGTATAATTCTATGTTCAGCCCATTCAGGAAAGGAGCAACATGAATGAAGTGGTGTCGATATTATAGCGTAATTTAAACTAAACACAAGTTAAATACAAAATTAGTGGACACTAGATTAGAACAAATATTACAACATAGCAAAAGAGTTGGCTAAATCCATCACATATTTTGGCAGTAAATTTGGTTACTGCTTTCAATATAGTCAGAATTTACTTGAGATGGTTGAGCAGTTCTTAAAACTGTCATACCTTGGGTGTTAGCTCTTGATAGCTTGGTTAAAACAATTGTGATTGATTAAACCCCTAAGCTATTTTATTTGTTAGTTACGGTTCTAACCGCAGCTAATTATCATATTCTCTAAGTTGAAAAAGGATACCTGGATACAAGAATCGAACCCGGGTCCTTTGGTTTAGTATGCCAATGCTCTAACCACTGAGTTATCCAGGAATTGTTCTGTGAAGAAGGCACGAGATGATTCCTAGATAGCTCAATGATTAGAGCATTAGCGCACTAAGCCCAAGGACCCGGGTTCGATTCCCGTGCCCAGGTGTCCTTTTTCAATTTAAATAGTAGAAAACAATTGTGTTTTCTTTCACTTCAGGAATTACTACCTTCAGATGTATTATGAGTGTGTTTGATTATACGGTGATAGGCTAACTTAGTTGCTTTTAATTTGATTGAAATTTAATAATACAAATAACAATTCACCTAGTATGTGGCGGCACAAGTCATATGGGGATTTTGTTTTTCGGAAGTTTAAAAACAAATTTTCAGCTGATTTGCGTTGATCTACAGTCACAACTGCTGGGGAAGCCTAAAAAAAACAGAAGAAAAAAGTTACAAAATTAAACTTTTATATTTAAATCAATATTTGATGGGGTTTTTTATGTATAGTGAAAACAAATTTTTTGTTAAACGCTTGTTATTTTTATCAATACAATCACACAAGCAAATTGTTCATCAAGACCAAGAATATTTCTAGCAAACTTGTGCTTTTAACAAACCTTATTTCAATTTTTTTGAACACCTTGTACTCACCTAATAAAAAATTCCATCCCAATAACAAACTTTCTGAGGCGAGATAAAGTGTGTATATTTAAAGAATTTAAATATCCGGAATATAAGCCGTACTGTAACTATATTTGATCTGAATTGTACGTGCTAATTTACCACCAAATGTCTTAATGTTTAATCTACATTATATTCTTACTACTCTAACCAGAAAACATTTTAATTTCTAGCCTTCAGAACTTTAAAAATAAGCCTATGTAAGCACACGGCCTCAAATGGAAGGCGTGTTTGTGTAAACAATGACAGAACGAATGTTACGAGGTTATGATGATTAAATAAACAAATACACTAGAGGAGCTGACCCAAAAGGTGGTGTCAGCATTCCTCAGCTAGAAACCTGGCCAGGAGTACGGTTAGATTGGGAGGGATTAAGCCCCTCTGGGCTGATTACAGAACATCATAACCTAGTGGTAACGCTGCCAGTTTCGGGGTAAGATGCCGGTTCACCAGTATCAGTTTTAGGGGCTGCCGCTCAAGACCAGGGAACCAGGTTCAGCGACCATGGAAGGATCCCCTAGAAGTCAAACAGGCCATTGGGTAAACCTCATAACACCTCGTTTTGTCACATGCTTCCTTATATTCTCTAAGTTCTTTCATTCTAACTTCACTTCTAACATCACATTTGTAATAGCTATAGTAGTAGTATTAAACCTCTTAAAAGTCAAGTCTAATGTAAATCACGAACCCACACAAGTATTCAATATAACCTCACCCTTAACCCTAGCAAAGACATCCTGACATAGACAGATCAACAAACCCACACAAAAAAGATACACAAAGGGGTGGTGACACCTACTACACTCCTTTAAGCTTTTTTCAGGTGGATCTTGTGACAACCGGGGTAAGTCTCTTCATTTATAGTTCTTAGAAATAGTCTATGTTAGGAAATATATGTTTTTAAAACGTTAATAGATATTATATTAGGATAGAAATGATCTTATAGCTCATGTAGCTTAGCAAATGCTACATCAACTGTTTCTATGGTGGGTAGTAAGACGCGGTGCTAATAATAATGTTTCTATGGTGTGAGCGGTTCAGTTTAGTAAAATGTCTCCATTATCCTCTTTCCTTCCACTATTTTTCTTCTTTATTTTCTTCCATTCTCTCCCTTGTGGTATTTTTCTTGCATTGCCTACTGGTACTTGACCACTTGATCTCAAGCACTCTCCTCAGTAATTTTTCCTACCATCCTCGTTATGTGCCCATACCATTTCATCTTTGCTTCCTCTACTATCTCATGTACTCCCTTTACCCAAAATGAGCTGTTATTAGACATAATTATTACTTGAGAACAATTCATGAATGTTCATGATATTATAGTATAACATCCAATTATAACTAGAAACGCATATACTTCTTTCAATTACGGAACTATAAATTACAGTAACTTTTCTAAACCTGACCATTCTGACTAATAGCTGGTCTCTACTGCAATCCATGACTTTCACAAATAGCTTGTATGTAATAAGTGAACTTAATATACTCTAGCACAATTAGTTTTAAATTGAGACATCTATAATAACTTGAAACTTGTGATAGATTGGCTTGCCAGTAACAGGCAGATTGGGGTTTAGATCTTGGTCACGTGTACTGGGGGTGGGTTTTTTCTGTTTGACCCCACTATCTCCACACAAACCTGGTACGGCACATTACCTTCAAAAGTCTACCTTTCCAATTTCCCATTCCATCAGCATGATTAATATACGGATAGCTCAAACAAAAAGACCTAATAAGATGAGGTAAAAATACCATATTATTAATAATATCAAATTTTAAATGTAGAAAGTGGACTGAGTCAAATGTCAAGTTAACAGTGACAAGAAAGTGAGGTTGGAGGGGAGCTGACATTATGACTGTGGCGGTAGAACAAGCCCAGAAAGATTTATAGCCAGTATCCTTCCCTTCTTCTGGACTATGGCTTCAAGAGCTAGGTTAACAAAGTATTGCCTTTCAAAGTTACTCTAGTTTCTGCATGCATTAAGCCTAGTGGTATTCAGCTATCTATCTAAGTCTGTGAATAATGTGTCTAAATATAAGTAAGCTTATTTATATTTATAAATACTTACTCATGCCAAGCTGTTAGTTGTATTTCTTTAAATTGTTTGCTTGGGATTGAGTTTTAAACAAATGGGGCACAAATATGTTAAGTCTCTCTATTAAAGTAGTTAAATATTCATCAAATGTCAATGTAAATCTGTTCTGCTGTGTTGTCTCTTGATACTCACTAACTATATGAAACTTATTGTTATTGTTGTTATTATTATTATTAGCACCGCATCTAACTACTCGTTTGGGTTATACGCACTTACGCTAATGTGTAATGGTAGGGTGATTGTGAGATGAAATGGAGGACCTACAATTTAACGTGGAATCCGAACCACGGTAGAGGCCTGGCATTCCCCACATTCACAAGATGTGATTAATACACGCCTTGTTAGAGGTGAAGGAAGGGTTTGGCAATAATATAAATCTGTGCCAGGACCGAGGATTGAACCCCGGATCCCCAGCACAGAAGTCTGACACCTTACCCCTAGACCACCAGGTCACCTTATATGAAACTACATCTTTAAGGTTTCACTCTTCAAACTTTCCAAGTATAAAGCTTTTCAATATTCACTTGATGAGCATTGAGAGCAGTTTCACAGCATCTTTACAACAAACTTTGCAGTCAATCAGATTCTTGAGGGTCTCTTCCATAGAACAAGCATGAAGCAGAAGTGCTACATTTCCGTCGATAGTGCAGGCGCAGATGGAATGTGTTCCAGATCCTGGAAGCACACACTCTTTAGGGTGCAGCATACAGAATTTAGAGATGCCAATTTTAATGTCGGGTTATTGAAATTTAAAAGCAGGATACAATTCATTCAAATTAGCAAGTAATAATCTTTTTTGAATGTATACATTTTTATAAATACTGACATTATTCTTTTGACCTGGCATGATTTGGGATCACTCATCATCTTGATAAAAGTTCTTCGCCAATTAAACTGTATTTTCACTTAGTGTTTTCCATTTACTTGCTTAGCTAAAGTTATTAATCCTTTGTCTTTGAACAGGTGGGTATCTTGTTTTGCGGACAGCATACTCACCGACACAGAACTCTTCCATGACATTTTTTTTCTGCTCCATTAGGTAAGAAGGAGCAAGTGTCAACAGTTGTAAATTTTCTTGTCAAGTGATTGACACCTCAATTTTTGATTTAATTATACCTACAAGTACATCCATATCATAGGATTTTTTTCTGCACATCTTTCAGCAGTTTTTCGGTGTGCTACCAACTACCTTAATAACCTTGCTTTTGAAAGGAGAACAAGCCGACTTAATCTTTCTTTTTGCATAGGCAGATTTGCTGTGTGATGCAATTGCATGGAATTTAAAATGAGACTTTCTTATCTCTGTCAGGGATGTATTCATTTTCTCTTGTGTTTCTTATTTGTAAATTGATGTATCTAAATTACGGTACAAATACCTTGGTATCCGTTTCCAGTGTATATATTCAATTCTTGAATGTCATCATTGTAATTTCCAAGTTGTGGTGTTTCTGTACCTTTTCTGTACATGCATCTCTTATCTTCTGTGAAGGAATTTATTCTAAAGGACTGGAATTTGATTGATTTTTTTCTGAAAATGCAAAGATTAGGGCCTGTATTCCTTAGGGCTATTTTTTTCTCTCTTGTGAAACTTAAATGGATCAAAACAACTTGTCTGGTAGGTTTTGTACTACTTCAGGTGGGCCTAAGTTAAACATTTTTACAATGTTCACAAACATCAAACAATCCCCGAGGTCAAAAGTTATTTTTTCTAATTAATTTACTAGTTTCACTTTATTTTCCTACCAAACCTTTCGACAAGCTGTTAAACTGATAGTAAACTTTAAATATAGGATCAAGCACCTTATAAAAACTGTCAAACAAACCAGTAAACTTATTGAAGCAACATACGGTACCTTCACTCAACGATAGCAGATAACCGAGATGGACTAGTAAGTGCATTTCAGTTGAATCCTACACAAAAAAGGACGACTCATGCTCAAACTGATCCACCACCCCTGGCCGCTTTTCTAATGAGTTAGTATAATCGTTGACAAAATTTTGTTTAAAATGAATAATAACTAATTTTATGAAATTGTTTCTTTATTAAATTATTCATTTTAAATAAATGCCAAAAGTTAACACTAAGCAATAAAATCACCTGCTTTGGTGGCCACATGGTCTAATGCTCTACTCTCCAGGCTAGACTGCCAACGACAGGGATATCGAGGTTTGAATCTCAGTCGGGTGTAGGCTACTAAGGGTGGTCCCCCCAAAATTGTTTTCCACTCCCTCCAGGCAAATGTGAGGGTAGTATTAATTGGCGCTACAAAAAATAAATTCAATATTTTTAATTACGTTACTATGGAAGTAAGAATCAAAGAGCCAAAGTTATTATTAATGCTTTTTAGTGAGGCTTACTCTATCTAGGTATATTCTGAAAATTGTAAAATGACACCTGGACATGGGAATTGAACCCGGGACTTTTGCTTAGTATGCCAATGCTCTAACTAACCACTGATGAGCTATCCAAGAATCGTCCCATGTCCAGGGTCATTCTTCGCTCATATTTTAAGGAAGAGTCTATGATGGACGTGCGTTTCAGAATATGATATCTAGATGGAGTAATCCTCACTAAAAGCATAAATAATAGCTTTGGCTATTTGATTCTTAAATATGCAAATCCTACACAAAAAAGGACGACTCATGCTCAAACTGATCCACCACCCCTGGCCGCTTTTCTAATGAGTTAGTATAATCGTTGACAAAATTTTGTTTAAAATGAATAATAACTAATTTTATGAAATTGTTTCTTTATTAAATTATTCATTTTAAATAAATGCCAAAAGTTAACACTAAGCAATAAAATCACCTGCTTTGGTGGCCACATGGTCTAATGCTCTACTCTCCAGGCTAGACTGCCAACGACAGGGATATCGAGGTTTGAATCTCAGTCGGGTGTAGGCTACTAAGGGTGGTCCCCCCAAAATTGTTTTCCACTCCCTCCAGGCAAATGTGAGGGTAGTATTAATTGGCGCTACAAAAAATAAATTCAATATTTTTAATTACGTTACTATGGAAGTAAGAATCAAAGAGCCAAAGTTATTATTAATGCTTTTTAGTGAGGCTTACTCTATCTAGGTATATTCTGAAAATTGTAAAATGACACCTGGACATGGGAATTGAACCCGGGACTTTTGCTTAGTATGCCAATGCTCTAACTAACCACTGATGAGCTATCCAAGAATCGTCCCATGTCCAGGGTCATTCTTCGCTCATATTTTAAGGAAGAGTCTATGATGGACGTGCGTTTCAGAATATGATATCTAGATGGAGTAATCCTCACTAAAAGCATAAATAATAGCTTTGGCTATTTGATTCTTAAATATGCAATCTCTTACAATTATAATAATTGTACAAGTGGCAGCATTAAGCCAACTACCAAGTTGAAGGTGGCTGCGTTATCTGATAGCTCGTGATCTTAATAAAATCACACATTTGTAGTCG
The DNA here is from genome assembly GCA_902141375.1 of Timema poppense. Lineage (NCBI taxonomy): Eukaryota > Metazoa > Arthropoda > Insecta > Phasmatodea > Timematidae > Timema > Timema poppense. The sequence goes on from CABFOV010005100.1 coordinate 39,639, forward strand.
ACGATTTCCGCAAATCAATCATAGAATCTGTCTTAAAATGAGTGGATAATGATCCAGGGCACGAGACGATTCCTGGATAGCTCAGTGGTTAGAGCATTGGCGTACTAAGCCAAAGGTCCCGGGTTTGATTCCCATGTCCAGGTGTGATTTTTCAATGTTCATAATATACTATGGAAGTATAAATTAACCCTACACCAGGTCAAATTATTTCATAAAGGTAATTATTTATTATGATGCCTAGTGCCCATATATATGCCTAATGTGTTATAAATTATCTGCATTTAGCCAGAATATTGTAAATTATAAAATAAATAAATATATTTGCAGATTAAAATCCCACAAATTTTCTTTCACGGCATTTTAGACGATACTATTAGTTTTAACTAAAAAAGAGAGAGCATGAGCAACTCCTCTGCCTCAGGCCATAGCTTAACTCTCACATATTAAAGCAATTGTTTTACACTAATTATTTCTTAAAAAACAAAACCATTTAATGTTAGTGTCTCTCAGAGATAAGTACGGTTTATTTAACATTTGTTTTCCTTAAATCTACACAATTTGAATGACATCTAGTAAAAATTTGAGTGATGTTGATTATACATAGAGCTATGATATTTTTACTTGAATAGTGCATGCCTTACGAGGAGCCTTGGCAAAACATTTACAAGAATTTTTTTTCAAAACTTTACCATTTTATATTGTAGAAATTTTACATGGATTATCTACTTTGTAAAAACAAGAGAAATAGTTTCATGAAAATCTGAGGTGGTGTGTGTCATGGCCTAGGGGAATTGGCATAGGAGGTCCCAACCAAGTGAACAAGTTATAAATAGGTTAACTGTGCTCCCTAATCTACATAGCCCTCAACCTCCCCTCCAAAATGTGTGAAAGTGATTGTCAATAATATGCAAAAGACTTGGAACAACCAGATTCTCATCTTTTATGTTTGCCTCAGAATGAAGTAACATTAATAACATGGGCTGTGTCTGAATAGTCTGTCCTCTATGCACTTGTGCACTTTACTGCACACTTTAATATAACACGTTTCTGGCACCCCTAAGTACATAGGGTCCATGGTAGTTTTCGGCCAGCAAAGTACAACTAGATCCATCTGGTAACTAATACTGAAATATGCGTTTCTATGGTAACGATATTGAACTTTGATAGTGTTTTGTCAATGGTGACGTATTTAAATATATACATATATTATACAAATTATATATATTGCCCTAATTAATTTACTTATATCTGTAAAATATTATTCTCAAACAAATTTTACTGAAGATCTCATAACTCGCAAAAAAAATCCTATTGAGATAGATTTTCACACTAGAAAGAGAAATTTAACCGTTTAACATCATGAATATAAACAAAGAAAATACTATAATAGTTTTATTTAACAGTATGTGAATGTTTTATTCCATTTTCACAAAATATATAATACTTTCATTGAATATAAGAAACTAGTTTAACTAAAGTGCGCAATAAAGGGCAAGTCGTATGCACCCCTTATGAAAGTGTGCAATAAGGGGTGCAATTGTACACTTTAAGAGCATTCTGACACCACCAAAATCACTTCCGGCCTTTAAGCCAACGCCATTGCAACTTCAAAGAGTACTTGGCTTCCAAGAGCCCTTAGACGGACTATTCGGATACAGCCATAGTTCCACAACTACTGCAGTCCAACCAACTTCACAGTAAAGGTCAGGAGCGTCGTGTCAATTTGCTTTTTTCTAGAGGATAATATGGATGACATTACATTTCACATGACCAAACCAAATAATAAGGTACTTTCCTCCCCCCTAGACCCTTAACCATAAAAATAGCACTAGCACCTTCTTTTTTTTTTTTTTAATTT
>CABFOV010005101.1:0-45779 GCA_902141375.1 Timema poppense
GTTATTATATTACTACTCAGTCATTAAGTTGTTAACATCACGCCATCTGTCAAGAAATGTAAAACTCAGAATATACAAAACAATAGTTTTACCGGTTGTTCTCTTTGGTTGTGAAACATGTTATTTTATCTTATATGACTAAAATAAATTTAGGGTATTTGAAAACAAGCTGATTAGGAAGATATTTGATTTAAAAATGAATTAAGATATTGGGGAGGGGAGAAGGTTATATAAGGATGAGTTACATACTCTCTAATAATCAAAATAAATTATTAGTATAATCAAATCACACAGATTACGGTGGAGACGATATGGAGTTTGAATGGAAGAATATAGAACCATGTTCAGGGTATTGACTGATAAACCTAATAGAAAGAGACCATTTGGAAATCTTAGACGAACTTGGGTGGATAACTTTAGAATGGACCTGAAGGAAATAGGGTGTGACAAGGTTTAGTGGACATAACAAGTTCAAGATAGGGTTAAGTAGCGTACATTTTTAACTGCAACAATGAACTTTCGGATTCCTGATGCCTTAAAGTAATTACGTAACCTTAATGTCAGATTTTGTAGCACGCGTTTTTGGTTGGTGAGGTGCAGGGAGGGGGGAATAATTAATTATTTTTTCTGGTTTGAGAATTTATCGTTCTTGGATTGTAGCTTATTTAGAGATATTATGTGTTGATTTATGTGGCGCTGATGGTGGTAGAATCTTGAAATACGTACGTGAAGGTGATTACTGAAATACGTAGCTAATTATATCTTATTTATTTTCCAATGGTGTGTATAAACTTTATTTAATCATATTAATTTAAAAAAACTGAAGCAAGTAAAAAGCGTCACAATATTAAATAAGAGGTGTTGTAACATTGAATGTTCAAATCAATATCAAAACACTAAGAAAGGCATAACATTTGACAATTTTCTTGATAGTAAAAGAATGAAGGAAAATGAAACAAGTTGGCTCAACCAGTAAATAGAAAAAATTTAGTAAATATGTTACGTTCCATATTTATCCTGACTTTGTCTCAAATGGGGGTAAAGTCAAGAGCTAGGTCAATAAACCAATCTAAATAGAGTTAGACTAAATTATGTTATTAACTTAACTACATTCGACACACATGAACCTTTGCAGTTCCTAACGAACAAGTCCTAGTCACTATGACAATTTGAAATATAATCTTTGTAAAAAGTATTTTTGACTAACTAATTGTAATATTAGCGTGGACTGCTAAAATGACAATGTTACCACCCGACCCTAAACAAGCTAATATTCATAGACATCCTGCAATAGAAATACCAATAGAACCTGCCAGCCTAAAATATTACCCAAAATAATCTTAAACTCATAGATTTCCCGCATAATTAAACATCACGATTTTATTATGTCATATATAGGTCTCTACTAACGTGTATATCTGCCTGGTGTAGACCGACGTACAAGTCCAGTCTGCTCACCACGAATGCTAGAATGAAGATAAGTCCAAATACGCTATGAATTGTGCCACCCCCTGATGTTCCAACGAAGAAAGCCAGCAATACTCTGATTGGCCAGTACGGTACTATTAGAAGACAACTCATATGTTTGGACACCTGGGTTGGCGTACGTGACCTAACAAGCATAGCTCTACACCTGCTCATCTTGTGAGTCAAAAGCAGTGGCAGTTGTTCAAGACAACAAGAACCCAGCCTACGTGACCAACACAAAGAAGCCTTTCCACCAGATGTTTGCGAATGACGCAATTGCAAAGGAAAATTCCCACCTTCCCACCCGGCAACTAGACCTATATAACGAGGGAACACAGACAATCAAAAAAACTATTACTTAGACCACTTCAACGAGGTATCTTGGCCATGTCTGAATAGTCCGTCTAAGGGCCCTTGGAAGCCATGTGCACTTTAAAGTTGCAATGGCGTCAGCTTAAAGGCCGGAAGTGATTTTTGTTGGTGTCTGAATTCTCTTAAAGTAAACAATTGCACCCATTATTGCGTACTTTACTAAGGGGCATATATGACTTGCCCTTTATCGCGCACTTAAGTTAAACTAGCTTTTTATAATGAATGAAAGTATTATTTATTTTGTGAAATTGGAATAAAACATTCCCATAATGTTAAATAAAACTAATATGGTTTGTTATTGGTTTATATACATAATGTTAAACAATTAAATTTCTCTTTCTAATGTGAAAAATCTCTCTCAAAAGGAAATTTATTTTACGAGCTAAAAGATCTTCACTAAAATTTGTTTAGAATAATACTTTACAGATATAAGTAAATTAACTAGGGATATATATAGAAAACAATTTCTCTACAAATGCAAAAATGTTGAAATACTCACTGGTATCCCTACGTACATCGCGCTCCTTTTGGCGTGTTGCTGTAATTTCTTTGTTTACTCAGCAGTCAATGATTCTGGCAAAATGTTTCAAAACAAGAGATGAACATGTAACTTAAGTAATTTATTTTGGAATTCCTATAGGCCTATGTATTTATCTGGCAATACTTTTGTATGCTTTAAAACAACTTGATATTAATATTAGCTAGGCCTAGTTTGTCAGCTTCCCCAAAATTTTAAAATTTATAAAACTGTGATAGGATTGACCATTTTTGGCGCACGTTTTCCAAATATGTTTTTTTTAAACAAGAACGAACCCTGAGGTTCATAGAATTAAGGCTGGGTGCTAGTGAGAGTGATTTTAGTCCATTAATTTTGCAATTTTTATAGCACAAACATTTTTTGGCCAAAATAAATCAACTATTTCTTTTATATAATCATAGAGTTTAGTTTTCTGCACATGCTAATCTCAACAGTTGTTGAATATCTGTCATGAGCATGGCAGCATTTGGTGACAAAACTTTTTAAATAAAGAAAAAAGTTTGTCACCAAATGCCGCTATGCTCATGAGAGAGTTTCAACAACTGTTGAGATTAGCATGTGCATAAAACAAAACTCTATGTTTCTATAGAAGAAATATTTGATTTATTTTGGCCAAAATATGTTTGTGCTATAAAAACTGCAAAATTAATGGACTAAAATCGCTCTCACTAGCACTCCACCTTAAGGAAGATAAATGATAAATATGAATTTTCGCCTTAAAAAAGTCACCATTGACGAATGACGCCATTGACAAAACACTATCAAATTTTAATATCGCTACCATGGTAACGCATGTTTCAGAATTAGCCACCCGATGGCTATAAATGTACTTTGCTGTCCGTAAACTATCATGCACCCTTTGTACTTAGGGGCGCCAGATACGCGTTATATTAAAGCGTGCAGTAAAGTGCACAATTGCGTAGGGGACAAACTATTCAGACACGGCCCCTGTTCAGGACTAGAAGGTTACCTAGCCAGGATGGCTTATAATATCTTTGTTTAAATCTATAAAATATAAATTGCTGTGATGGGTTTTTGAATTTCTTAAAATAATTTGGTTTATTTTGTTATGAAAATCTGTCTGTGTAGGCATTAGTAATGTTTAGCTAAAAACTTTAATTTGAAACTTAAATTCTGTTATGGAGCACTTAATGCTACCTGTTGCCACTTGGGCGCTAGTATCGTTGTATTTTCTTGTTTTAAAGAGATAGCCAAATTTTTTGGTTCTTTTTTATATCTTGCAATATTTAGGTTTAATATTTAAAAAAAATTGCTTTTGTGGTTATCAGTAATTTAAATTCTTAAAATTGATAAGGTTTCTTTTGTTGGTTATTTTGAAGACTTCAGTTCTGTAACTTAAGTTTTTATAGTTTTACATTAAATATTTAAATGTGAGAATTTTGTTTAATTCTTTAAAAGTGACTAGGGTAATTGTCCCGCGAAGGTTTGAGTTTAGTCGGGAAGTCAAACCTTTGTGCTTTAACGTAAATATCTGGTACGATATTTAAATTTAAATTTGTTTTGTCCTTATCCACTGGTGTGAAGCTGGTGCTTTATGATCCATTTAAAAGAAGCTCATCAAGCTCTTTGTAATTTTGTATCAGTTTTAGGAGTTTAAACTTTAAGTAAATATCTGATGCAATATTTAAATTCTAAATTGATTCCCTGAATTTAAAACTGTTCTGCCTTTATTCACTGTTGTGAAGCTGACGCGTTGTAAACCTTTTAAAAGAGGCTCATTAAGCTCGTTGTAATTTTTGTAATATTTAGTAATTTAAACTTTTGATCCTTTTGATTTTATTTAATCTTAATTCACTGTGGTGAGCTAGAAACTTGTATATCATTTAGAAAAGTTTCTTTAAATAATGACAACTATTTTGTTTATTTCATTTTTCTCTTCTAGACAAGTTTATTTTTTTTAGACGTTTGAAACGCACTGTGCATGTAATAAATGGCTAAGATTGATTTGTTTTTCAATACACTTCACTAAGACCTGTAAGTCCATGCAACTTGTTGTTTTAACACTGTCTGTTAATTTGAATAAAATTCAAATATTTCATTATCCTGCAAATGTTTTACTTTTACATATAATTATTTCCTTTAGAGATCGCCCTAATCTCTTTTTAAATCTATTGTGGCCATAACTAAATAGAGTGAGAGTGGGGCAGTACATTATGACCAGTTTATCTTAGATTTTGTTATTTACAATTTGTAAATTTTCGTCTAGTATGGACCAACTCAGAAATAACACATCCATATATGTAATTTCACATCAGTGGGGTCCAATAATTTTAAAATTATACTGGATGGTTAATTGCATAGATAAGGAATGGTGGATGGACATGAACACATGCCTTGTAAATAACCAAAATATGACACGCAAATCTGTTGTCTTCTTTAATCTGATGGTATAGATATAACAGGTTATTTCGTTGTTCTTGTGCGCAAACACTACCCTAGTGCATACAATTGTTATTGTTTGAAAATTGTGAGGTATTATAACTATCAAACTCGGGTGAAGAAGCATTTAAATCAATGGATATGCAATTCAATTTAGCAAGTAGTATTGTACAAATACGAATACAATCGACATTAAAATAAGTAGCTATCATCAGGCATGTTGTTCGTTTTTTAATAAGGCTACACAATACAAAACAAATTTATGCTGTGTAATAATAAACAAACAATAACTGTTGTAATTGTTATGTTGATTAGAAAAAAAAAGACCTTTTGTTGTAAGCTATTAATTATTTTATCCGATTACCATATTTAGGGTTGGAGTTTATAATTTTAGCTATTACCTAAAACCATCAATTGGAAACTCAGTTCACACTTTTAGATAAAATATATTTAAATTAAGCGCGTGCAACTCTACAGCGATACTAGCATTTTTAATTTTTAATGTATGCTCCCAACCATATAAAACGTAATACTATGCACCCAACCTTCTCGCTATAACTATGCCTCATAGTCTAAGATATAACTTAAGACAGCCAGCCTACCATATATTGTTTGGCTATGACTTAACTAATAGCCCTTATCTATGACACAAACCTTTAAGTTAATTTATTATTATGCTAAAATTGGATTTAAAAAAACTTTAAAACGTTAACATAATAACTCAATCAGCAGATACAAACAACTGTCAAGTTACTCAACATGTTAATTACAAATCTCAATTCTCAATACGAAAATAAACTTTATTTAGAGTGACCTGTGAGCACTTAGATAAAGGTTTGTCAAAACTGAAAACTTATTTTTCTTATAAAAATGGTTTTTGTCTCAAACCCGCGATTTAGACGTTTCCTATCAAAATAGCATGTAAATTTATGTTGTTTTGAACAAACTATCCGACTTCAATCCAGAAATCAAAATTTCCTTCAGTTTCCAGAATAAATTTAAAGTTATGTTCATCTTTGTGCGCCGTCGCGTTTTGGGGCCTTGCCTCCGCTCGGGGGCAGCCCAGACGATGATGTACGCCAGACTGGCAGAGGTTGGAAAGCTGGAGGACCCGAAGAGGGAGGGGGAATATGACACAGGTCAAATGTTTGTACATAGTGTGTTTGGTTACCGGGGGGTCGTTCTTTTCCCGTGGGTCGCAGCTGTGTTTGACAGAGACCTGCCCAACATGGGATCCGAGGAGCGACACAAGGAAAAGATGAAAGGGGCTAAGCAAACGTTCTACCAGGTGAGGAAACCAATTATATTTTTACTCATGGACTAACTCAAGGTATTGGGATATAGGCAAGTGATCTCATAGATGTTGAGGGTAGTTAAGAAGTAACGCTATACAAATTTATATAAGAGGGAGTAAAAAAAAAGTTTCAGCGCACCTTCCTTGCATCTCTTCAAATGTTCACATTAGCTTACCTATTAAATATGAGTGGCCAATTCTCGTTTTTATTTCGGCCTATTTGAATAATTATCACTCTTTCTCTCAAATTAATAAACACACTTTAATCGAGCGAAGCTAGTAGATATTATTTGCTCTGGATATAATTTCTAATTTTATAAGGAATTTAAAACATATTCTATTCTGTAAGTAGAGAGTTCCAATGATGGAAACAATTAACTTCAGTGATATGTAATGCTACTTCTATAGTAGGCCTATAGTATAGAAAATATGACTCCATCACACTTATATAATGAGTCAAATTAATTTATTTTACATCCACTACCGTTTCCAGCCTGTGGCGTGAGTCGATTTTTTATTAAAGTAAAACTTAATCCTATTTTTTCCACTACCGGCTTGCTAGCCTTGTTGTAGCTTCATATGCATTACAATCTTAACCTAAGACTAGGACAGGCACAACATCCAGTCCCCGGCCGTCAATTTATCAATTTAAAAAGGTAAACCCATATCTTAATCACTGATAAATTTTCGGCCTTGCTGGGAATCAAACCTAGGGCTCTTGTCTCAGTGGCAGACACGCTACTGACTGAGCTAAGGTGTCGCACATTCAAATTAATTTAACTAGTTAAACTGGTGGGATGACCGCTACTCACTTGGCAGACACGCTACTGACTGAGCTAAGGTGTCGCACATTCAAATTAATTTAACTAGTTAAACTGGCGAGATGACCGCTACTCACTTGGCAGACACGCTACTGACTGAGGTAAGGTGTCGCACATTCAAATTAATTTAACTAGTTAAACTGGCGAGATGACCGCTACTCACTTGGCAGACACGCTGACTGAGGTAAGGTGTCGCACATTCAAATTAATTTAACTAGTTAAACTGGTGGGATGACCGCTACTCACTTGGCAGAAACACTGACAGAGCTAAAGGGTCGCACAGTCAAATTAATTTAACTAGTTAAACTGGCGAGATGACTGCTACTGCACTTAAAGTCACGTCTCGTGGACTATCTTGTACTGTGACTTGGTTGGCCTTCTTTTGCAGGTCCTGATTGATACCAGGGATTGTCCCTTCATTCGTGCACAGACTGAGGCTGTGACATTCCTGGGGAACCAGGACAGCTCCCGAAGTTTGTTTGCAGTGCCTGGGCTCGACTATGTGTCCCATGAGGATGTGCTTCCCTACACAGCCTCAGAGAAACCTCCGCTTAGACATGAGCTATACGACAAGTTCCTTGGGGACAAAGGTCGAGAGACTCTAAGATCTTGGCAAGCCAAGAACCATCCATGGCTTCAGCTCTCAGAAGTACACTCCCACACTTTCATGCTCTAAGTTGTTTCTATATCTACTGCCCCTGTGACACAAGCTGACTTGAGTGTTTTTGTGTTTCAGGTGCATCGAGAGACTACAGAAAGCGTGCGGGTGACGGTGATTCCATTCTACATGGGCTGCCGAGAGTCACAGGTGGCATCTGTATTCTGGTGGAGGTACAGTGTCAGACTGGAGAACCTCGGAGATCTATCTGTTCAGCTCCGCGAGCGCCATTGGAGGATATTTAGGTAATAGGTGTTAGATACAGTACCTATAGTTGACAGTATAAAACTTGTAAACACAGTTTAAACCTGTTTCTTGGTTGTTCACCAGCTTGTCTGGCACCCTAGAGACAGTGCGGGGCCGAGGTGTTGTTGGTCAGGAGCCCCTTCTTTCTAAGCAGCTCCCTGCCTTCCAGTACAGCAGTCATGTGAGTCTACAGGCCCCCAGCGGGCACATGTGGGGGACCTTCAGGATGGAACGAGAGGATGGAGTCTCCTTTGATTGTCGTGTGCCTTCATTTTCACTGGAGAGCAAGGGCAGCGATCCCACACCCTCAGCCTAGAACACGCTGGTATTGTGGGCATGGCCTTACACTAATTCTCATTCTAGTCCAAACACAGCCTTACACTCATGCTCACTCTAGTCCCACCACAGCCTTACACTAATGTAAATATGAACAAGATCAAAGAACTATTGTTGCAGACCATAAGTCTACCAACCTGTGAATATAATCCCAATTTGTTATATTTAATATTAATGGCAATAATTTGTTTTGTGTATTCTATTTTAATCTCAACTATGTTTGACATGGATTAGACTTTAATTATGATTATTTACCATTCATGATAGCATCTTGTGTAAAGTATAAAAATGTGATAATAGAAAGTAAAAGTGGTAAATTGATTGAACTGGCTTGTGCAAAACAGCATTAAATAGAGGTACAAACTTTTCTTTAAATTTAAATTTGCTCTGTTTCTCATGTGAAAACAAAATAAAAATAAATTTAATACATAAATATGAAAGGAGATATTTAAAATAACTAAACAAACCTCTAATAGCTTTTTATGAATTTGCTATTGAACATAGGATGTAAATAAATTACTGTAGAATAAAATAGAGGTTTCACTATAATATTAATCATACAGCTGATGTATCAGCTCTTGGTATAAAGTATTCACTACATGGTCTAAGTGCTAGTCATAAAGCTTAGACGAACACCTGTCCATGTTTGCACAACACAGTCCTGAAAATTCACACAAAATCCCATATAACTCTATTTTGAATATGCTCTTCAAACCACCGTGAAATTACGGTACTTTCAAAATCTGTATCTGGTGCTCACATTGAGTGAACTGTTTCTCCCTTTGAACGACTGTGGAAGAGACTGATGCAAAAGTTGCAGCTCCGGCACTAGCAAAACAAGCAGAGATCAAGATGAACAACATATAAATGTCTTCACATTTTCTTATTTAAGGAAACAACCATATTATGTAGTTGAAAAAGTCAGACAAAAAATATGTTTTTAAATTACAATAATAGTTAGGTAAGTAGTTAACAGTGTTACGAAAACAAAATCTAATTTGATTGTTTGAAGTTGTATTTTTATTTCAAATAAGATCACATTGTGTTTTTAAAACCTAATTCATATAATGTATTTAAAAAAGTTATATACTGAATTGAATTTTCAAACACCCCAAATCCTTAGGGATATATGAGATTCAAAACTTACATTATTAAGAAAATATAATCCTTTTATTAAAATTTGATTTAGAGCTATAATACTACTATTAATGGTTCTGAAACAATATGATTATAAGATGAACATAAGGCCCCAAACCGGTAATTTAACACTTAACTGGCCTTATTATAGGAAAGAATGTGAACATTTAGTTACTATTCGTATTTTCTATTATTCTATTATATTTCCCTTTGTGTTCATTATTTCTTCCAAGATTTGGATTCGAATTTGAGATGTGAAAGTAAAGTGGAGATTCAGATTCATAAAATAGTGGATTTGACCCAACTCCAATAAATTTAATTGTTTTAAAACTGTTTGAAAAGTTAATTCAAGAGTTGGATCAAATACATTTTTTTTTACAAATCCAAATTTACTTTCAAATGACAAATTTAAATCTAAATTTTTAAAAATGTATGAACCTCCGAGGAAATAGAAAATTTAAACAGCAACTTGTTTGGGTCCTGGTTGATGAGCTTGTCCTATAATTATTCAGTTCCCAACTATCAATGGACAGTATTAAAGCTTTAAAACAACTGTCATTTGAAAGATTGTAAACAAAATAATTTTTTTTTTTTCTAGGAGTTTATCTTATATTAAATATTTTCTCTTATATCCTTAACTAAGAATGTGACCCTAGAATCCTTAATTCTGGAATAAACATGTAGAAAGCACTCCAATGCACCAGGCATGTATTAAAACGTAGAACTTCGTCACCCTCAATCCAGTCTATTGTTAGCATGTCATCTTGGGTTACGTGACTACTGGTTTTATTTATTTAGCACCACTTCTTAGTAACCGTTGGGTTAAATGATTAAGTAATAATTAGACTAATGGGTTAGGAATTGGGAAGGTTGAATTTAGAGGACGTGAACCCACATTGGCGTGGAGGGTGAGAGGAAAACAATTTAAGGAAAAAAACCAAGTTTATTCGGCCATCCTTGGCAGTATAGCCCAACACGAAACTAGCGCGCTAGCTGTCATTGAGGCGGGTGTGGCAGCTGGTGATGGTTTAGATATGTTAACTCTCCATATATTGGTAATGATCTTATTAAGGGTGCCACCTACTTGAAAGGTAATACCTCATACATACTGAATATTATATCTCTTAAGGAAAACCTCTTTTCGCTTTATGAAGCATTTTGATTATATTTTACATGTCCTTAGGTCAGTGTCCTATCATCATTCTTTAAAAATTTCTATTTTTTTGGGGGGGGGAGGGGGGAGGAGTTGTGCTGCACCTTTCAAACTCCTTCCTGCCGAGTTCTGATAGAATAAAACCTAGGTTGAGGGTTGGGCAGTAACAAAAGATTTTCTTCGAGAGGCAGCCATAACTTTTTTGTTCAATGGCAACAATGTAAATTGTGAACTGCGTTCTTTTCATTGTAAAAGCCATGTAGTGTTTGTTCCTTTTTGTGTTTCTATCCACCATTCCTTTACCTTCTTTTATAGTATGTCTTATGGTAATGGTAGTTCTGAAACTTTAAAACCACTAAATCAACCCTGAATTATCTTTTAATATTATCGTGTGCGAAGAAGGCTAGATATGTTTCTCTTCCCATTTACTTTGATCTTGGAACTTTGACATAAAATTAAATAATTCCAACTTTTATTTTTGCTTTAAATTAAAGCAAGAATTTTAATTGTATAAGGATTTGTTAGCACCTTTCTACTTCATTTTGGCATCAGCCATATTTTAAATAAAAAATTCCTTTAACTTGGAACTCAAGAGTTTTGGTAAGTGGCCCCATTAGTGACAAGTATTCTATTGGAAAAATTCAAAATTAGGGTTGAGTACCGATTAATAGCTGCTCATTAATTGCATTTCAGTAAATTAAGTACATTTACAACAGAGATAGTTATTTTTAATATTCACACTTTATAAAAATTATTGATTTCTCAGGCACACGATAGACTATTTGCAGCAGTTATAACAAAACCAGTGAACTTTAAAGTCACTAACAAACCACTGAATCAAAAACAAACACTCTTGGCAGTGGTTACAAATTGTCCAAAGCATCGGCCTTAACAATTATGTACGAAGACGTTACCAAGTTTATAACAGTAATACTCTAATTTTTCTAGTTTTATCAAATTTCCGAGTCAAGTTTTAACAACTGCTAAAACTTGCACATTTACACAAGTTCTTACACACACCTATTGGTGGAATTATTTGCATTCTTATTGTCATCAAAAATTAACCAAATGATGAATTTTTTATTTTAATACTTTAAGATCACAACAGATGTAGAAAACATTAAAGAGAAATCTCTGAATAGATAGCTAAAGTTAACAGTTACAAATTTGGTAAAAGATACAGGCCAAGACACCTATGTGAACTGAAATTTGTAGTTAAATTTATGTGACTTTCAGTCAGAATTCAGAATTTCTTCATTTAATATAGGGATGTCATACTTGATGCTTTGCTTCTTAGTGATCAAATCTGGCACTAAATTGAAAAAATAAGTAAGGAAAAAGAAATTGGTTATTTTTTAATCGGGTCAATTTTTGTTATCAGTTCATTTAATTACCGGCAAATTGCATATGTACTCAACATGATCTTTGTGATCTTTTGACCTTACACGAATTAAACTATTTTGCACTTATGAGTTCATTTGCAAATATAAAATAGTACACTTATTATAAATGACATATTTTTAAGACAAGGGTTTATGTGTTACGGAAAGAAGATTTAGGAATAAAAAAAATTGTGATTAACGTGTAAGAATTAGAGTTGTGACAGCTCTAGTTAAATACAAACTGGGTCCATGGATAAGTTAAAAGTGTGACTTTTAACATTCAAATGATTAAGTTATTGAATGGATTCAAGTGTTTTTTTTATACTAAAAGTGCACTCAAGTTTTCAAGGATTAGTTGGTCATAAATTATTCATGAAAGCAACGCATAACTATGTAACTAATTTTCCTCCTGAGTGTGTCTCATAAACCCCGAGAAGTCGAATGTGGGCATCTCAAGTGGGGCCAGTACAGGAAGTTCTCTTGTGAGTCTAGTGTCTGGAACGTCTGGGCTAAGTTCCCCGCATGGTGAGAACACGAATGGTGACGAGTTCCCTCCTAGTGAGTCTGTAACAACATGCAAACCACCCTTTGATGAATTCGCAGAGGGTTGGAGCGACGAACGTGGACCGTCCGCGGCCTCTAAGGTCCTAACACGGTCCCGCAAAATGTTCGCCTCTGCTGTGCAGGCATCGAGCTGCGTCACGAGTTGGACCACCAACGACCGCAGCTGGTGGTTTAAGGTTTGGAGTTCCTCGATTACTGTACGGTCATCTTTGGGTCGCTTGGTACCCTCGGCTACAATGTCTTGGACTGTCAGCTCCACTTGAGACAAGTCATCGTTTACACCCCTTGAGCTGCAGTCAGAGTCTTCTGTCTCGATTTGGTGGCGGAGCAGTAGGTCAAGTAGTGAATCTGCCTCCTCCATGGTCCTATGACAAGAGCAAATACACTTGTAACACAGCAGCAGTGATACAGTTACACTTTTATAGCATAGCATCAGTGGTAAAAAAATGAGCAATACTGGTATAAAAAGCTCCTAAATTCATCTCTAAAGTTTCTCATATAATAGTTCAATAACAACCACCTACATTTTGATTCACATTTTAATATAGCATTTACCCGCCTCAATGGCGTAGTTGGCTAACGCGCTTGTCGTGTTGAGCTCGACTGCTGAGGACGGGGAGATCGAGGTTCGAAAGGGGAGATCGAGGTTCGAATCTCGGTCGGATGAACTGGGGGGGGTGGGTTCCTGAATGGTTTTCCACTCTCCTTCCACGCAAATGCGGGTTCACTTCCTCTAATTCAACCTTTCAAATTCCTAATCTATTAGAGTAATTAGTACTTAAAGCGTATAACCTGAACGGGTAGTAAGACGCGGTGCAAAATATTAATATAGCACTTAATTTATTCAAGTGGAAAAGAATACTAAGTTAAGTGAAATAGCTAATGATTCAAATAAAATTACGCATTTAAAAAGTTAATATGCAAAGGAGTGATATTCCAATATTGCAGTATGCATTAAAAACCTTGGGTAGTGAAGGAAAGGGATAGTAGATACAAGCATGTGAGATGAAATTTCTGAGGAGTAGGCTAAGAGTGACAAGGATGGACAGGGTGAAAAAAAGAGTGATGGAGGAACCTCTGCAGGATAAAATATGGAAGACGAGATTGGGGTGGTATGGAGGAGGGGAAGAAGAGGATGCTTGAAATGGAAGTGGCGGGCAGCAGGCCATAAGAAAGACCCAGGGACAGGTGGCTGAAGGCAGTGGGGATGAGAGGAGTGGGCCAACGTGGAAGAAGATGGAGGTGGTGGTGGGAGGACAAAAGAAAACATGGGGAGGCTTATGTTTGAGACGGACCCTGCCAGTGGCAGGAAATTGTGTATGATGATGTTTTAAAACGGTCATGATTACATTTATTTGATTAATAAAAATATGTGTTAATATATATTTGTAATGCTAAGTTGTCTTGTGAAAGTCTGTGTGTGTGCATATTTAATGGGGTAGGCTTATATTAAGCTGATAGTATTACTAAATAAATCTTCGGCCAGATGTACAAATTGATAATCAACTTTAGCCCCAGGGATGAAAAGAGTTGTACCACCCTACCCTAAGCTATCCAGTTCATTCATGCATGCCATTAAAAACAGTTACTCATGTATTATCATGGAGTAGAGCTTTAGTTTACAAGTTGCTAACCTGTAGATAGCTATTTGAAGGTTACCCGTCTCACTACCTTGCTGATCAATGAACGACTGATCTTGCTTAGTCAGTGCCTGAATCATCTTATGTCGGTTGGTTTCCATAGCCTTCTTATACAGTTCAAACTGCGCCTTCTTCAATCTATAACCAACAGGTTTCTGTAATAGTACAAGTATCATAAACATCATCGAGGGCTCCACAATGTTATTGTTTCTATCCGCGCTACAACACTGTTGCAAAGGGGTTCCTTGACCTCTAAAGTAGAGTGCAACAAGATCATCCACAATGTCAAGGCCTTCACAGTGTTCTTGCTTCTATCCGTGCCACAATTTTGCTGAGGTGTTTCTGGAATTCTTGGATTTTACAGTGGAACAGTTCTCAACAAAGCTACTAACTGCACCAGTGGTCACACATTCTACAAACATCAGTGTCACAATAAACTGGATTGCTTGTGACAGGGAGGTTGAATCTTGCAATGGGAGCACTTTTTCACATCCTTTCTCCAAACTAATGCAGATCCCTTCTTCTAAATGACCTTTCAAATACTTTGTCAATTAAGTAAAATGTTAATAACAGTTTGGAGTTAAGAAATCGTTTTTAAAAAAATAGAAAAGATAGTACTACAATAACTGTCTTCCAGAAGTTAGTGTTAGCGTAGCCGATGTTTTTCAAATTTTAAATCAATCTTAAAACCTTCGAATGTCAAAGACAGGAGCTTACATTACAGGTCCTAGTTCAATACAACTACTCCCAACTTCTAACCCTGCAAAATCAAAGTTTGAAATTTAAACTTAATGTAAAAAAATTCAAATTTTAACACATCAATTTTAAACTTAGTGAAAATTATCAACAATGCTCCCTTTACATTAATATTAAATTATCACATTTTGAATTTAATATCTTTTCTAAAATTATTGAATATTTCTTGTTGTTTCTTTATTGAGCTGTACATTTGCATTATATTATTTCTTTACTAAATTTCAATTTAGTTTTTGTTTATTTAAATTTACTTATTGCAACTGAATCAGTTTTGGTTAGTTTGCAGAAAAAAATACAACTCTGAGTATCTTTCCAATCTTTTAATATGTTATGTTTTACTAAATCACACAACTAAAAAACTTTGTGTTATTTAGTTATTAGCATAAACAGTTCTAGTAAAAATAATATTTTATATTAGGGATAGTCACAAAGTTATCCCCTTTTTTTAAAATTTGTATGTAACAAACAATTATTGGTATTACTGGCACAGCAATATTAACTCGAAGGCCTTTAACCCATGGATCTACTCAACTGTGATTGGACTGGTTAGTGATTGAAGTCATAAAGTGATCAGTAACTGGTTGTTAATTATGTTTCGAACACAGTGCTACTCAAAAGTGGTGGAATTTCAATAAGTTTTGTGCTATCTAGCTGCAAGCACCTTCTTCAGGCTCCTAGACTATTTAATATTATTAATATAATGTCTGGTGACTCAAATATTGAGGATTTGGTTCGCTATTATTATTACAAATATAAGAGATATAACCAAAGAAGATTTTGGATTCATCCATACATTGACCAAAATATAAACTTTACCTTATATCCATTACTGTTTCCAGCCTGTGGTCTGTTTCAGTTTTTTATTCAAGTAATATATATTTTCCACTAGGTACCAAATTACTAGGTCTATCATAGTTTCATATGTCTTATAATCTAACTTAAGACTAGGACAGGTACGACATCCAGTCCTCGGCCGTTGATTCATCATTGTGAAAGGGTATACCCACATTTGACCAATGATCAACTTTTCGGCCTTGCTGGGAATCGAACCCTGGACCCTTAGCTCAGTAAAGAGACACTCCGAGCTAAGGTGTCAGATAGTGAAAAGAATATAAACTGCAGGCTGATGATGATTAATAATAATAATGATAATAGTAATAATAACAATAATAATAATAATTTCAATTTCCTTTATTATAGTGCTGGCCAACAGTCGTAAGACCTATAACAGGCCAGCACTGAAAAGTAAACAAGTACCATACAAATACATATATTTACACGAGAAAATAAGATAAACAAAAATGGTTAAATAATGTTATACAGCCTAATGATGAATAGTTTAAAAAAAAGTAGTCAATAATGATAAGAATAAAAAATAGCAATAATAACAAATAACTAAAGTGTGGTTAAAAGCAGTAAAAATTAAATCCGAATATTGTAAATTTAAATATTATAGGCAGAACCTCTACATGATAAATTATTGATCTGGGATTTCCTTAAATAGCTCTCCGAGTTTATCTTTTCTTTAATGACAGAAGTCGAATTCGATAAATCTAGAATTGGCACTATGGACACCACAACCTATAGTGCTTACCTTATTAGAGCTATTGAGAAAAAATAATTTTGGATTATGAGAAGCCTGAGAAGGGATATGAACGCCTACATGATCAAGGACAAATTTGCAATAAATTTTGCTATTGAAAATATGAAAAACAAAACAACAATAATGATGATGACAATTATTATTATTATTATTTGCCACAGCAAAGGGACTGTGACAAACTTAAGCAAAATTTATAGTGGTGTACAGAATGTTGAAAGAAAGCTACCTTGAATAATAATATTAAATGTTCAATAATATTGCTCATGAGTGAGTTTGTAAGTGAGGTACAGTAGTCCAGAGACTAGCATGCTGAGTTTCCAGTAACTAAATAAGGATGTGTCGTAAACCGGTTAGCAATCAGTAGCCCCATGAGCGTATCACTATTGTAATATATTAGCTCATTCTACTGGTTGGTAGGCTAATTTAGGTTTAACTCGCAACACTTTTGAGTCTTATTTGAGCATTTTTGTGGGTGAAAAACCTTTATACATAACTTCATCCTTAACACCCTTCTGTTAAAGGAAGTAACACCAGTTTTTTTTTTAATAAATTCCAATAGGCTTACAGATTTATTTTTTTACATTACCAGTATCGTGGCACACTGAAAGTAATTTCTTCTTGGAGAATTGATTAAAATAAACAATTTTCAGTGATAAAAACAACACAAACTGTTTTTTTTTAAAAAGTCCAGACATTTTTAAAGTTTTGAAACGATATTTATACCCAACAATCTATTGAGTTTCCTCACTAAATAATTCAAATAATATGATAGTAGTTAAAATGATATATAACTTTATTTTTAGATTCACTCTATATACTAAATATCCTTAAGCTTATTATCTGAAAGAAAACAACTCCACAGTAACAGAACAATCTGTACTAGAGTAAGTTTACTAATACATAAGTCTGTAATCCAAAGCACACAGTTAAAGTTGGATCAACTTTAACTTTCTTTAAGACTTATTTGTTAATTTAAAATGACACCTGGATATGAGAATCAAACTCAGAATGCTTGGATTAGTGTGCCAATGTTCTACCTCTGAGCTATCCAGGATTCATCCCATGCTTTGAGTCATCCTTCATTCATGTTTTAAGGCAGAGTCTTTGATGGACATGTGAAAATCATTGAATAACAATGAGCTATCTATCATTGATACCACAGCCACTGGTGACTCAGTGGTTAACTTTATGCTGTTGAACATTATTATTTCAATTATTTCAGTTAATGAACGTGATACAGCTATACCTATCTATAATCTAAAGATCATTTTCATTTTCCAAGCTTTGCAAGTTCTGAAATTAATTGTACAAGTGTTTGTTTTCTTCCATGTTATTCACTTTCAAGTATAATTTCATAGTATTCACAAAGTAAAATATACTATATTTAAAATAGGTTTATATTTTGTTTGAAAAAAAAAAAGTGCTTCAAATGTACAATATTTTCTATATCACACCCTATTATTCTTTACTTTGCAAGATTACAGAACTTAATATTCCTCACCCTCTTTTAAAACACATTCCCTGATGAGGGCGCTGAACGTCTTTGTTTACTGAACATTCCCTGGCGTGAGTGTGGATCAACATTTCATTGCAATAAGTTATTGTAATGCCATCTATCAATGAATCACTGTACTTTTAGCCAGTTTTAATACTTCACATTGAAGTTAATAGACAGGGCTAACAGTTAAATTCCATAATATGACCATGAATGAAGCAATAAATGAGAAAATAAGTGAGTAGCCAAACATTTGTTGGATAATATTACATGAATAGAAAAATGGTTGCCAGGCCTACGCAGATCGCTGTACTACACACGCGCCAGGGAAAGGGTTGAATTATCAAAGCTAGTAGCTACAATAATAAGGAAAAATAACTCTGTACTAGCCTAATTAAAATGACACAGCCATTAGTTATTATTTTGAAAACCATTGATTAATTTTAACAACATCTAATGGCAATAACTGATAAGTTTTCTAAAACCGTTGGTGCCAGTAGGCCTACTCCCCTTAAGGTTTGTTAACTATTTAAATAATCTGATGCCGTCTTTCATCAAAAATGTGTGGCAAGTGTATATTTGTCAAAAGGGATGACGCAAGAATCATAAAGACTATTCAGATATAGCCAGAGAAAGTCACATTCTACCAGGCGAAGAGATATTTGTCACTTGATTGAGAACCTATGTTGTTTCATTTAGTGAGTTCAGGTTGGCAGCACTTACCGTACAATATCTTCCTGTCTGTTATGGTAATCTTGCTGAAGTCTCAGGCTCTCCAACGACTTTGGTACCTTTGTGAGGTCCATGGCTTCTCTCAGTTTCTCTGCTGCTTGCTTGTGGCACAAGATGGCATCATCGAACCTACGGTACTTGGTGTGGTTCTCCGCGCGGCGATGCTGTTGATGGGCCTTTAAACAATTATAAGACGCTAGTCAAGTTATACCCTGATTTTGGTAAGAACAGTAGCTGATAGTCTAGTTATTTAAGTTACTAAACCAATTTTAATATATTCATACATAAAGTCATGTTAGCTGCAGCTGTCTCATATATATATATAAAATAAAATAAGTGATATTAAAAAAAAGGTAAACAATGTTGGCCGCAAATAAATGTTTGAATTTTTCTTTACTGGTCTTCCAACCAAAATAAATTTACACCTCCGAGGGTCTCAGACGCTAGCCTAGTGATCCTGCCACCAAGGATAGTAGTACCCCAACCTGGATCTTGAGAGGATAATTGAGGAAGTAATACTGACTGGGGACTTTCAAGGTGAGCATTACTTTAGACCATTCACCATAGAAATGGTGGTTGTTTACAGCTGGGAGAAGATGTAAACACGGTTAAAATAAAAACATTTAAAACCAAATAGTTTGTTGTGATAGTTTTGAATACCAAAAGTGACAATAAAACAATATGGTCTTGCAGATCATATGGTTTGGAGAATAGATAAATGAAAGTTGGTCTGGTAGCTTTTGATAGATGCCAGTTGCCACCACTCTTATGGCAAACCGACTTTAGCTTGACCAGGGGGTTCCTCTACTAGGATTGGGGATCTCAGGATCTAATTGACAATTTATTGTTGCCATTGTTGGTTACCTACCACATTTAAAGCAGACGACTCCATCTTACACAAATCAATGCTCACATCCAATGCAGCCAACGTGCGCAACTAACATTATCTAATATAGAAAACACAAATACAGTTTGAAAGATAGATTACTTATTTTCGGAGCTAAGTAGTGGAGATATTTAAATAAATATTAAACAAGACCAACAAAATAACCATACATTTCATAATATGTCAGCAACTTTTTTATTCAAATTAGTTTATAAATGCTATGTTTTAGGTTTCGTTCATAAACAAATATGTATCTATTCCTTTACCTTTAACTTGCTGGCCAACTGAACTGCAGTCAGCCCGTAGCCTCGCTCTTTAGCCTCTTCCACACTTCTCTGCCATCAATATTAGTATCATCCTCATTTAGATTCTTAGGTCACTCCATCTGAGCTTTGGTCTTCCAAGTGGTTTTCTTAGACACACATGCTTTATCATTCCCTTCTCCCCTCTTGATACACGCCTCAACCCCTCAATTATTATGATTCTCATTTTTGATATATTGTCTGCTTCCTTAAAAAGATTATGGATCTCAACATTTTTCCTAATTATGAATTCCCTATTTTCTTGCACTGACTTTCAAACGCTAATAGTTTATTCACCTTATTATTGCCGTCCATAATTATTCACATTCCTAGAGTAGCACTCTTCCTACAGTTGTTTCATATATATACTATTATTGTACTGAAAGTTGTATCTAATCTTAGTTAACATTCATGCATAGCACATAGTTAATAGTAGATATTACACATCGTACAGTACACAATTCATATACGATAAATATAACAATATGTAATGAACCATAATGTTTAAATCTTACATAAATAGGTTGTATTTTATTAATATAAAAAGCTAAACACTTTTTAAGTACTAGATAATGTCTCTAAATATACTTCAATAAAGAGTTCATTCAATATACAACATTAATTAATCTGTTTGTTCTGAAACTTGAATTTAACCTAATTTAAGTTTTGTCTGTATTCTTAGATCAAATTCGATTTTTATTTGGTCTCGATTTTATTACTGTAATGAATATTATAGTTGACCTAGGCCTTCTTCTCAATAATAAAGTGTAAAATGTAATATTTCTCCAAAGGACTGACCTGATCGGTGGGAGAAGGCTGCCACAGCGTTGTAATCAAGTATCCATAGGGATTAGATGGCTGTAATGGCCGTGGTTAGGTTTTAGGAATAGTTTACTTGTTCAAGAGAGCATTAATAACTTTTATATTTTGTATGTAAATGTAGTTTAGTATTAAACTTTCTGGCTCGCAGTGCTAGTCATTGGTGACGTTCTATATCACTGATATATGCTGGGTCCTTCAGACTTACAGTTTGGGCAGTAGTGTGTCCCACTCCATGGCCTGCACGACCATGTCGTAGTCAGCAGTGCCTTCAGACAAAAGGCGCTGTTAAGGTTTTTCCAGGCCTAGCAGTGTTCCTTATTGGGTGTTGGTCGGCTTTCCTTGAGTTACTTGAGGTGCTTCTCGCCATGATTGTAGGCTGCCTTATTGTGGTGATTAGCTTGTGGGCCTTTAGCCCGTCAGACATGGCTCGCGTTTGTTACTAATTTTGATATCGTCACTTTGTAAGGACGTGTATCCCTCTTCTGGATTTGATAGTCGACCGTCTCGGGTTTGATCACCTCGAGTCTGGCTAAGACCGATTGGCTATTTGCCGGATCGTTATGTGCTTAGCCTAGAATCCTGGATTGGAACTTTCGCCTACAGTTTAGCCGGAATAAACACCGTGTAGCTTGCAACTATTGCAGCTGAATTGAAATGAATTATGCTAGCCTCTCTAGCATGGGTAGCCTTCTTCCCTTTTAGTAAGACTGTTAGTTTATTTAACCAAGTTAACTGGTTAACTTATAGTGTAGGGTATTTTTGTAATTGTAATTGTTTATTGACTAATGCGGTATTTTTGTTTATAATGGGGAGGCTATCCATACCAAGCATAACCAGAAATTTGCCTGTTTTGTACTAATATTGGTGCTTCCCGCCTTGAGAACAATTGAGAGGGAACACTAGATAACTTGCTCAGGAGTTTTCAATTTTAAGGATTCATATTTAGCCTAAAACTTCACTAACTGGATAGTGCCTGTATTATTTTTAATGTATGATATAACTGATCTCATTAAAACCTATTTGTTTATCTACATCATTATCTTTCTTTTAATTTGTTTTATATCTTTGTATGTTTTACCTGTTTACGTATCTTGGGTTAAAAGAAATTAAACCTCCGGTGAATAAGGTGGTCTATTCCCCAGTGATACCACTTCTAATAGGTGGTCTAGTATCAAGTGAGACCACTGCCAATCGGTGGTCTAGTATCCAGTGATACCACTGCCAATAGGTAGTCTAGTATCCATTGATATCACTGCCAATAGTTAGTCTAGTATCCAGTGAGACCACAAGCAACAGGTGGTCTAGTATCCATTGATATCACTGCCAATAGGTGGTCTAGTATCCAGTGAGACCACTGCCAATAGGTCACCTAGTATCCAGTGATACCACTGCCAATAGGTGCTCTAGTATCCAGTGATACCATTGCCAATAGGTGGTCTAGTGTTCAGTGATACCACTGGAAGCAAGTGGTCTAGTATCCATTGATACCACTGCCAATAGGTGCTCTAGTATCCACTGATACCAATGCCAACAGGTAGTCTAGTATCCACTGATACCACTGTGAATAGGTAGTCTAATATACAGTGAGACCACTGCCAATAGGTGCTCTAGTATTCAATGCTACCATTGGTTACATTGGGTAATAGTGGCTAGTACTACCACTTGTGAAAGTGGTTACTAGTGGCCAGTGCTACTACTGGTAACATTTGGTACTAGTGGCCACTTCTGCCACTGATGAAAGTTGGAACTGGTGGCCAGTGCTGTAACCACTGGCGACAGTTGGTACTAGTGGTCAGTGCTTTTACCACAAGTGACACAGCTGGTGTTAGTATCCAGTACTAGAACTAGTGATGGGCACTATCGAATGATTTAAACTAGGGCTGTCCAACTTTAAATTAGTTAAGGGCCTCATTTTATATTCCTAGACATTAGGAAATAAGGCCTGTATAATATCAACAATGTGTTTTTTAGTTGATACACTTAAACAGAAAATCCGTTGTTTTTCTTACTGAGCTATTTTGATTAGTTAGAGATTATTTTCTTTTAATTTTATAATCTAATCTAATTCATATTTTGTAATTTTTTTAAAAGTGGTCTAGTATCCATTGATACCACTGCCAATAGGTGCTCTAGTATCCACTGATACCAATGCCAACAGGTAGTCTAGTATCCACTGATACCACTGTGAATAGGTAGTCTAATATACAGTGAGACCACTGCCAATAGGTGCTCTAGTATTCAATGCTACCATTGGTTACATTGGGTAATAGTGGCTAGTACTACCACTTGTGAAAGTGGTTACTAGTGGCCAGTGCTACTACTGGTAACATTTGGTACTAGTGGCCACTTCTGCCACTGATGAAAGTTGGAACTGGTGGCCAGTGCTGTAACCACTGGCGACAGTTGGTACTAGTGGTCAGTGCTTTTACCACAAGTGACACAGCTGGTGTTAGTATCCAGTACTAGAACTAGTGATGGGCACTATCGAATGATTTAAACTAGGGCTGTCCAACTTTAAATTAGTTAAGGGCCTCATTTTATATTCCTAGACATTAGGAAATAAGGCCTGTATAATATCAACAATGTGTTTTTTAGTTGATACACTTAAACAGAAAATCCGTTGTTTTTCTTACTGAGCTATTTTGATTAGTTAGAGATTATTTTCTTTTAATTTTATAATCTAATCTAATTCATATTTTGTAATTTTTTTAATAATTGATATGAACTAACTAACTAAGAGAAAATATATAGATATCTAGGCGAATGATGAGTATAGACCCATTCAGTCAAGAATAATTTTAGTTAGAAATCAAGTATAGAAAACATACACTAAAAACATATAAAAACAGCTTGAAGTTGATGCCTTTCTCTTCTCTGGTGCTAAGAAAAGTATATGTTTGCAGTTGATACAAGTTACGGGCGGTGCACATGTTTCCCATTTGTATAAGCGGGTACTCTTCAAATTGTTTCCCGATTTCTGTTTTGAGAAAATCGACTTTTTCTCTTTTTGCCCTTCAGTAAACTAACCTTAATTTTAGGATTAGATATCCAATTCCAAAAACCTCTCGGGGCAACTCTCTGAAATCCTTAGACACCAAGTTTTAGCCTGATCGGCAAAATATTTTAGTCTCTAGTTGGAGGTACAGACAGACAGATGGAAATTCAAAAAAACCCTTTTTCGGATTCGGGGGGTCATGAAACGTTGAGATTCATCAAAATCTCGACTTAATTTTTTTTTGACGATCACAATACTTTCTCTTCCTGTAAGATAGTGAGAAAGTAAAAAGATACAGGACATGTTAATAATATATCCTGCTGTAGAAATAAAATATTCTCAGTCATATACTTTGTGTCTTATGAGCCTTAATTTAATAGTTATCAAAAGCATTACTGTGTTGTCACTATGTTAGAAATATTTGAAAACCATAAGAATATCAAAATTACTTAAGTAGCCACATATAATACTTACGAAAATTTGATTATTAAAGTGATATTTTTAACATTCAATCTGGATACACTAGTGACATCTATAATCATTACAGTTTATTTTAGGCCTGATTTATAATAAAAGCCTTAAGAGTAACAAATATTTTCCATAAAGATAGCGAGGAATATATTCGAATTCGTAAGGTCGACTATTGATTAGCAAGGAGCACGCCACTTTTCCCTAAAATTGGTACTTAAAAGGAAACTAATATGATGTGTAAATATGACATGTAAAACATTCAAAGCATTAAGGTTGACCATCAATCAGCAAAAACGTTAATGAGTTTGAATACTCATTCGAAAGATTTTTAAAACTTCGGATAGGTTTATGTCGAATTATTCGATAGTACCCATCACTGGTTAGTACTGGTGACAGTTGGTACTAGTACACAGTGCTTCAAATGGTAACAAGACACAGTCAATACAAACAATGGCAATGCACACTGGAGTCTGAACCATTCATGCTTGTCAATGTAAAAATGGAACTTATAAAAAGTTGGGTGTCTCCACAAACTACTGTAGATTGGATACAATTAATTCTTTTGAGAACTCTGGATTCCATGACATTTCGCAACGCCCGTTGAGAAGTGCGGGATAAAGGTTATCTTATTGTGTGGCTACATAGGGGACTGGGCTACCAAGCCCTAAAAAGTTATTTCCTCCAAATTAATGCGCATCACTTTTTGTCCAAGGTAGGAAGTGGTTTAAAATTCACCCCCACTCCCCACGCACTCTACAAGCTATTAATTCCTATATATTTTTTAAATTGTCAATTATTAATATTCCTTAACTGACAAATAGATGTAGATGGTTAGGCTTGAGCGAATCCTTGTCTATTTTTAGATGTGTGAATGAAATTAATACTGTTTTAAATAATACACGATTATGTTGTTTTTTTTAATTCGGCCATTGGGTTAAGAAGTTTAATAGTGTGGGTATCTTATAACACTCTTTAAAAGTTCACGCACTATCACTGCTTGCAAGTACGACCCTTTATCTAAGCGCGTAATCTAATATGTAGACCTACAATAACACAAGACATATTGTGAATGTGAGAAATGCCAGACCTCCACCGTGGTTCGGATTCCACGTTAAACTGTAGGTCCTTCATTTCATCTCACCATCATCCTACCATTACACATTAGCGTAAACCATTACACATTAGCGTAAGTGAGTATAACCCGAACGGGTAGTAAGACGTGGTGCTAATAATAATAATAATAATAATAATACAGTAACACAATAATGGATGTGAAAAATACGCTATTTTATATTATATTTCCGTTATAGTTGTGTCAGTCTTTTGAGACAATAACCTCACCAATGTTTGATCCATATACCCTGGAAGGTAGGGAGCTTGCCATGCTTTGGTGTAGCTCATTAGATAGGGCCATGGTGTAGTCATTTAAGACAAGACTATTACATTCAGGGTACACGGAGTGTACTGTACATAGGGGCAGCCCAAAATAAGCTTACCCTCAAAATGGCGCCAAGGAGTTAGAACGGCTAGTGATATCTGACCCAGGCTAGTCTAGTAAGGCCCCCTCTTGTAAAACAATAATACAATGGTGGACTGGTTGCGTTTTATCAACTCACTAATAACTGTCAGTCATTGGAACTATGTTGGGAGGAGTTGTTACTACATTCCGGCCGACAAGCTGGACTTCCTTTCAGGGTTGTGGAGTCGGAAGCAATTTTGGGTGGAGTTGGAGTTGACTTCAAAATAAAACTCATAATATTATAACAATATATTATGATATATATACATCATTTTAATTTTATACGGTTTTATTCTTTAGGACCAATGTTTGTAATTTTGATTGAAATATTTATTTAAATATGAATTCACAATGCCAAAGAAGCTTCCCATGAAGTCATCTGTATTGGAGCTTGTTAACGCAGTAAATTTGTTATTATTAATTAATATACATTAGCCAGTTATGAAGAAGTCGAAGTTGAAGTCAGTCTGACAGTACAAACATATAGTTGGA
Organism: Timema poppense; assembly: GCA_902141375.1. NCBI lineage: Eukaryota > Metazoa > Arthropoda > Insecta > Phasmatodea > Timematidae > Timema > Timema poppense. The sequence goes on from CABFOV010005101.1 coordinate 26,082, forward strand.
GTCTAAAGCTTGGTATACCGAATCCACAATCTGATTTCATCTACAACCCAGCCTACAAGATCTGTGAGTTTTATATCTGTAAAATTGCCGGCAGACGCTGAATTGTATTCACACAAAGCTTTAATGGACAAGCTGTGATAAATTTCGTGTGGAAAACTATCCTAAGGGAACCTAGGGAGGATTTAGGCACCAATGTTGCTAACATTAACTATTCTAAAAATAACGATAAAAACAAAGACCGTGCACGTCGTATTTTGCCTTGTAGCTACTTTTCTGGTTATCTCATGATAACTGTCTTTATTTTAGAACAAGTTTATGTACTGAATACTGAATTAAGCATGAAATGGTAGATCATGTGTATGAGGCATAACCATCCTTAGGCATAGTATAATGACGTAATTGTTGTCACTCAGATGAATCGTGTCGTCATTTTATGTGGTATTGTTTGGTTGGCAGAACCGTGGCCGAGCAGAGTAATGGCGCGTACAGACTGATCCTGCCATTAAGAGCTATTGAAGAATATTTCATCACTCAATGGATGGTATTGGTTTAATAGTTACGATTGATTACGTTACGGAAGTATGGCTTCAACCCTTATCAGCCCTTCTTTTCAAAATGGCCAACCATTTTTATTCGTAAGAGCTGGTAAACCTGATATATCTTGAGGATATGTATGAACGCGTCCTTTTCGCCTGTTTTCAGAGTTATTGATTAAAATTGTTGATTGTTGTAATTTTCTCTCGTTTTGTTGGGTCTTGATATCTACATCCGTGGTTTGTACAAACCCTTCAAACCCATATCAAATAGAGGGTCGTTATAGCTGTAAAACAGTCAATGATAAATTATAACTACAAAAAATTACATAGCATTTTGTAGAATACTAAACAAGATAAAACAATAACATGCAATAGAGAGCAATAGATGCAAACCTATCAAACTTCTTCAATAGTTAGTATAACTTTGTTTTCTCAGTCTGATTAAAAGAAATTTAATTGAGATTTTAGGAAAGTATTTTGACCAAATAACCAATTGGATTTAAAAACCCTTTTAAAAGTTAGTTAAATTAGCTAAGTGACACAAGCTAAAATTAAATCAAAGGTGAAGCAAACAAATTCAGTTAAATAATTTAATTAAGTGACAAAAGTTAAGGTCGAGCCTAAATTGAAGCAACGTTAGTTAAATAAGCTAGCTTAGTGGCTTAAGGCTTAGTCTAAGGTAAAGCAAACAACATTAGTCGCATAAGTTAGCTAAGTGACAAATTAAGGTTAAGCCTAAAATGAACCAAACAAAGTTAGTTACTTAAGTTATCTAAGTGACAAGTTAAAGATACACCTTAAGTGGAAGAGGGGAGTACAGGTACATGGAGGTAAAGAGGAGGGGGCTTCTCCACAATTATGTTCTCCAGTCTTCCTTCAGGCGAGCACCGTTGCCGCTTTTAAAATACCCACTCCTAATACTAATCACTTGACAATACAGTACAATTATTTACCTACCCAAATCTCCTCATAGTCAGCACCACTGTGTATTGGACTGTACGTTGGTTGAGGAAGTCCTGGAAGGTCTGTTCTTTGTCGGCAGGTACAGTCACCTTCAGCATTCGGTCAGGCTGGAACTCTGGGTCATCCGTAACCCCCTCCCGAACCAAGAACTGTCTCACCAGGGCAAGGTTTGTCAAGCTGGGGAATACCTCGTATCTTTTGTGGCTATTAACAAAAAATTGTTAATCAAGGGCAAGAACTCGGGAATTATATTGAAAGCTCTACATTAAAATTGTTATAGAAAAAGACTTTTTAAAATAAACAATTTTTTTGTGGTTAATATTGATATTTTACTATTTTATTAGCTAGTGTTATTATTATTCTCTATAACTATGTCATTTTTGTTTTTAACATTTTTAATATCACAATTTCATGTCAATCTCTCCTTAAATATGTTAGCATTCTTGTACCCTTTTGAGCCTCTCGAAATCCAAACATATTTTATATAAAAACTCAGCCCTCTTATCTGTTGTATAAGAAGCGCTAAATCTAGATTTCTATAGTTAGATATTTATTATAAAAGGAAAACCAAACATTGGGAAATATTAATTTAGGGAACACCTTTATCACAAAGTACTTTCCGTTTGTTTACTGTGGACTCTTCCTTAAATCATTATAACCACTGAATCATCGCTCTTCCGGTTTCTCCTCTTTATTATTATTTAGTTACTAAAATGTCTCATTGTAATCTCTTGTACACTAAGATAATATTTATTAGTTTGTAAGCCATGTGTTTTTATGTTGTTTCTCAGCGACAGCCTGCTTTTGACAGGTCCTCTGCCTAGTTCAAACTGTGTTCTACAGTTATGTTCTTTTAGCGGCTTACTTTTCTAAATCCTGAAACTTCATCTTCTTCCTTGTTTGAGCTCATCAATCAGTTTTATTCGTGTTCTATCTGGTCCCCTTGTTCCCTCCACTTTTCCTTCTATGACATCACTCAGTAAGCTATTTTTCCTTCATAAAGTTATCTGCCCATTTGGCATTTCTTCTTATCACTTGCATAGTAATGGATATCTTTTAACTTGCTTTTCTTAGGATTTTTTCATTAATCACTTGATCTGCCCACTTTATCCTTTCTATGCTATCTTATTATATTATATTCTACTGATCGTATCTATTAAAATTTACAGCTGAAGAGCAAATTACCTGACGTATGAATACATGAAAGTGTATCTATCAATTTTTCCAGCTATCAGATAAGGCCTATCTGGTGAGAGATTTACTGTAGCTCAGTGTTAAACTGGTTCACTCGTATTTGACTCGGTTGAACTGAGGTTGGTTTCTCAAATATGGATTTTAACCTGATTCTTCCTTCCTTTCCCCAAATGAGTGTGAGTACATTTATTTTAAATTCACATTCCTCATTCATAGCTCTTGGACGAGAGTAATTTGCCAACACACTGAACAAAAATATTTTAGGTAGAGGAAGTGCATCCGCACTAGCGTGGAGAGAGAATGAAAGAATCACAGTGATAAATTAAATTTAGTAAACCGTTCCCCCCTTTTCATACACCCGACCAAGATTCCAGCAAGATAGACGATCCTGACATCTAAACCACGCGACCACCGATGCAGGGAAGGCCATATTTAAAACTAACATTTTAAGGAAGATTTTAGATTAAAATAGTTGAATTTGTTGTTTATTCAAGAATGATTCACTAATAGAGAGAATGAAAGTGTAAAAACAACGATAAAAAAACTCGAGAACGATACTATCCGTTATAGTATATAAACTTATCTGTTATAGCCTTAAAATAATTGTCCACTTTATTATATATTTTTTCTAACTTGACAATATACTCTATAACGAAGAACATCTTTACTTTGTTACGGGTACTGTTCTCTTTATTTCAATGCATTACTGAACCTTGTATTGACTGTCACTGTGCTTCCTCTGCCAAACTTGAGAGCTCGCATCCTGTTTGCAGGGAAGTTTCTTAACCTGCTAATATGTGTGTGTGTATATGTGTGTTGTATTACAATATACATTATACATTTTTTTTAGTTCGAGGTCCCAGGGATATTAAAAAAAAATGAAATATATATCATTCGAATTAGCCATTTTCAGGAGTATCTACGTAGATAACTGGTAGGCTTACACAATAAATTAATGACCTAAAATATGCTACATATAATCACACTCATTTTATTTATGCTATATTAAACACACAATCACAATAAATACATACATAAAAAAGACTATTTCAAGCACAAAAAATAAAAGCTTTAAGAAATTAGCATATACGAAAATTTGAAACTTAAATAGGAATTGATGAAAGCCGAGACAGCACATCCCCCATATTAGGAAACCCATTCACAACCGGTACATAATTCCCAAATTTATTATTTATTATGTGTCAATGGGCTAACTCCAACTTTATTCGACACTATCAGCATTTGGGGCGGTTGAATAAAGATCGTTAAGTTAGGTATGAAATAAGTACAAACTAGAAAAAATTAACATTATAAGGCCTCAGACTATCCAAATATTTCCTTCTAAAATTTGAATAAAATGTTATTTTATACCATTGATTTAAATATAAATTTGATGGGTAATCATGGTGGGTTCGATTTATCAAAGTTTACAAGTATTAGTTGCGGAAACGTCACACTCGAAATAGGGAAATATATTAAAGAGACGGGTAAAGAAGTTCTTAAGTCTAATAAATGTCAAATTAGCCAAATCCTACTTTATCAACATAATGTTGTCGTACCTTGTAATATAACAAATACATTATGTATACGAACATTATGACATCGTTGGCCCCAACAGGGTCCCCGGGCTCAGGGGATCCAAGTACCGCATGGACCATCAAGATGGTGGTCAATACCCTCAGCATGGCTCTCCGTGGCATAGCCGTATCCCTCAGTAGAGGTCGTGTCTGTTTGGGATCCTGGGTGGCGTTCTACTGAATGGACTGTCCGATGAGACTGGATAACATTAACATGAGGATTGTAGGGCCGTGTCCCAACCTACCTCCAGTCCGTCAGGAGGATGGTAAACCTACATCCCAACTTACCTTCAATCCGTCAGGAGGATTGTAAGCCTACATCCCAACTTACCTTCAATCCGTCAGGAGGATTGTAAGCCTACGTACCAACTTACCTTCAATCCGTCAGGAGGATTGTAAGCCTACGTACCAACTTACCCCCAGTCTGTCAGGAGGATTGTAAGCCTACGTACCAACTTACCTTCAGTCCACCAGAAGGATTGTAAAGTTACGTCTCAATCAGGAGGTTTATAAAGCTACGTCCCACCTTACCTTCAGTCCACCAGAAGGATTGTAAAGTTACGTCTCAATCAGGAGGTTTATAAAGCTACGTCCCAACTTACCTTCATTCCACCAGGAGGCTACGTCCCAACAAGCATATTTGAATAAACAAAACATTATTTAGCATTTAAACTAATAAGTGGCATTATTCTTAAGTACATTTGCAGGTCTAGGCATTGGGCATAGAACTAATTAGACAGAATTAAGGAACAACATTAATTGATTTTGTAATAGAGTCAGATAGAACGTATTGTAATTAAAAAGTGAGATACATATTTACCGAGATAGTGTTTTTTTTTTTGCTATTCATATGGATAAAAAGATAATGGCAGGTGTATAGAAGACAAAAGTGTTCGTAGAGGAAACCCCTCCTTTGGTGTTCAGACTATGCATTTTTAAAAACCACAAATTTAAAATCCCTTTCTCTCTAACAGATCCCACGTATCCGGCACCAATGAATGATCTCGTCGAACGATCTAAGGCATTAGTCTTGACTATATTTCTGGTGACTCGGAGGTGGAGGTTCAAATATAGGCTGGGTGAGATTGTCTTGGTTTTTCACACGTGATCAGCACTGTGTTTTTTTTATCTTCTCTTCATGCCAATACTTGTCAATGTCATGTAAACCATCTTCTTCGCCAACCCTTTAAATGAAGCAGTTGATAGCTAAGTTGTTAAATGAAGTACATTTAAAAAACGCCTTGAAGACTTGCTTAAGGATATTAGAGTGAGTTTTTAATTTTTTTCTAACTGTTCTGGAAATCATTAATATTCTTTACTAACTTTATTAACCAACATTTGTTCTAAAATTAATATTCTTGTTGGCTTTTTTAGATATTTTCAATGCTATATAAAAATAATACTGTATTTATTGAGTTTTAAAATATGTACTAGTAAAACTTCAATGAACTTTAATAAATACTTTAAACTTTATTTATTTTAGAATAAAAGATTGTTATTCATGAGAGTACAGCCGTTTCCTCAACAAAAAATGTAAATGCTAAAATATAATTCAAAACTTGCTCGAACAGCCTTAAGAACTGCTTTACCTGTCTCTTAATATCGTTCCCGTGTCTCGATTGTGACAACTAATACTTGTAGAGACATCACATTAGACCTCCGTTTATTGGAACACGGCCGCATACGTCCGTACCTGGAGAGATATTAACAAGCCATTGTCCCGAGTTTTATCGGGGGTTATTATAAAATGAAGTAGTCATTGTAACTACGCCTTTATAGCGTCCAGCTGAGAACTATCATCGCTTTCTGACAAACACAATCAATGTTCAGCTTGACTCGCCAGACGTTCGATATTACACGTGACGTGGCTTGTATTAAGGGCTCTAATACAGTCCAATTTTCATCGAAAGAACCTAATATAGCACCTTGAAAAGTTACTAGATCTACTTTCACGTATTCCTACGTCAGGTCATGTGATCTGCAGATTTAAAGTTTGTTAGATATGATCAATACCTATAAAATAACATTAATAAAAATCAAGGGATGTGATTTGTAGAATTTAAATGACTAATTTAATTAACTACAAAAATTCAGCTAACTCACATATGTATTATATGCCCTTATTAAAAAGATAAGCCTTTCTTCGACTGTATGGACAGTAGCGCTGCAAATTCAAGCTCATCCTGAAAAGAGTACATATCTTTTAATTAATAAATATCTCTATATTTAGAAGAAGGTACTAGAAATGTGGCAAAAAACGTAAGAAAGGGAACATACACATTACAGTTTAAAAACACCCCGTATATCTCAAAACTCACGGGGTTGTGTCAGACACATAAAATATATTTCGGACAAGATAAGGATTTTAATATTAAATAAACAAATTTACACGTGTAGTTAATGAAAGTAGAAAGAATTTGTTTGTTCAAATCAATGTGCATTCAAATGAAGTTCATTTTACTTTGTTTTACACAGATGAACCAAAATGATAATGGCAGACAAGTGTTTTGTATATTTGAGTACATGTTCTTTTCATGTGAAACACTTGGGCTTACTTACTGCCACAGGCCCTCTTAACTTTTTAACAAGGAAAGCATAACGCTCTTGTAAGTAGGTTTATACGATATTCCTGTGCTTTTTCCAAATATTCAACACATTATTGAAAAAATGTTAGAACTATTTGAATCTGGGATGTAAAAAAAATGTTTAATTCGTATTAATTTCAACTGAAACAGAAAATTTCGAATTTGAAACTAAGTTTGTTATGGGTAATGTTTTCTAGGCTCTGTTCATGTTATATAAGTAATAATGAAGGTCAAATATATAATGTATTTGTCCTTCAAAGATGGAAATACAGGCACGTCCATGAATAAAACAGTAAAATATCATCAATATTAACCGTAAAAAATATGTTAGTGTTTTCTAAAAGGTCTTTCATAAGAAAATTGGACTTTACATACTGTTCGACAGCTTTGTATTGTATTTGTGACACCTTTTCCAACTAATATCAGGATATCTAGTTCATTTACCTTCAGGGGCAGAAAATTTATAATTTGAAATTGGGTTTGGCTCCTATTTGCATTATGAAATTGTGTTCAAACATATTTTATTTAGCAATATTGGGCTCACAAACCAAAAAAGTAAATTGGTTTATCAAATTGAATTTTTGCTTGTGTGTACCTTTTTCCTTAAACAATATACTTTTGCTGAGGCATGTTGCTTTCAACAATTGAAGATGCGTAGCTTAAGAATTCAACTGGACAGATTTAGAACAAAGGTACGCAATGATTTCGGGGAGTGAGAGTGGGGAAACCATATAGGAAAAATAACCTTTGTACAAAAGTATGGAGTTTGAGTGTCCATCATCCCATCATGGGCAAACCAGACTAGATAAGACTGATTACTTTGTCTGCGTGTGCATCGGCGTGGGTGACTGTGACTTACAATAACTAGTATGTTTATGTACCTTGGAGAAATAAGATACAATGTTGGAGCGCTTAATTTTTCTGGCACCCATATTTAGAGTTTACATACATACATACATACATACATACATACATACATACATACATACATACATACATACATACATACATACATACATACAATTCATACATACATACATACGTACATACATACATACATACATACATACATACATGTGTGAGAAATTGACACTTTATATCCTACATGAAGACTAAAGGAGTGACCCCACCAATATATGAAATAAAGTATCTCAAGGATGGTTGATAAGTGGCTTAACGATCTTGAACAATGATGAGGCCCTTTTAGGAACGGCTATTCCTCTTGTCCCACTACTACCCGCGGCTGCCCATATAGGTCCGTCTGCCCACCAGGACAGGTGACGTCACAAGAGTAGTAGGCATGTGATGGCACGGGCCGGAGCAGGTAGAGCACGTGGCCTTTCATGGCAGTGCGTGGTTTACAGGTAGGTGGGCGGGACACATTGCTACTTACTGTCAGGGGATAGCTATCAGATATCACAGGATTCACATCTGCTACAAACTGTCACAGGACAGCTAGCAGGGATCACAACCTCTACCAACTGTCACAGGAAGACAAGCAGGAATCATAGCTGTTACAACTGTCACAGGATGACTAGCAGGAATCATAGCTGTTACAACTATCACAGGATGACTAGCAGGAATCACAGCTTATACAAACTGCCACAGGATAACTAGCAGGAATCATAGCTGTTACAACTGTCACAGGATGACTAGCAGGAATCATAGCTGTTACAACTGTCACAGGATGACTAGCAGGAATCACAACTGCTATCAACTGTCACAGGATAACTAGCAGGGATCACAGCTTATACAAACTGCCACAGGATAACTAGCAGGGATCATAACTGTTACAACTGTCACAGGATGACTAGCAGGAATCACAGCTTATACAAACTGCCACAGGATAACTAGCAGGAATCATAACTGTTACAACTGCCACAGGATAACTAGCAGGGATCACAGTTGCTATCAACTGTCACAGGATAACTAGCAGGGATCACAACCTCTACCAGCTGTCACAGGATAACTAGCAGGGATCACAACTGCTATCAACTGTCACAGGATAACAAACAGGGATCACAGCTTATACAAACTGCCACAGGATAACTAGCAGGGATCACAGTTGCTATAAACTGTCACAGGATAACTAACAGGGATCACAGTTGCTATCAACTGTCACATGATAACTAACAGGGATCACAGTTGCTATCAACTGTCACAGGATAACTAGCAGGGATCACAACCTCTATCAACTGTCACAGGATAACTAGCAGGGATCACAACTGCTATCACTGTCGCAGGGTAGTCAGAAAAACATACAACTGATACCACTGTCACAGGATATCTAGCGGGGATCACAGCTGCTATCACTGTCACAGGATAACTAGCAGGGATCACAACTGCTATCACTGTCACAGGATAACTAGCAGGGATCACAACCTCTATCAAATGTCACAGGATTACTAGAAAGTATCACAACTGCTATCACTGTCACAGGATGATCAGAAAAACATACAACTGATACCACTGTCACAGGATATCTAGCGGGGATCACATCTGCTAACATTGTCACAGGATTAACATAAGGGCATACAAGTGATAATAACCATCAAATAATGGCCAGTAGTACGTACAACGTACATCCAGTCACAAGATGACCAGCAGGTCTCACAAATCCAACCAGTTGTCACAATATTAACAGAATGGCCACAAGCTGTCACATAAATTTATCAGAACACCGAAATTGATACCAACTGTCACAGAAATGTATCAAAACACATTTACTGCTAATAGCTGTCACATGAAGGTAATAGGAAACCAGGTCTGTCACCAATTGTCACAGGAAAATAAGAGACCACATATCCTGTTACGAGCTAACGCAGTAACGTATAAAATACAGAACTGGTTACCGGATGTTACAGGACGGTACTATGACACTAACATTGTTACCAGCTATTGCCAGCTATTAAAGCACAAACAATTCTACAAACCATCATAGGAAGATAACCGAACACGTCATCCTATTACGAGCTATCACAGGAAGGTTTAAGGACACAAACTCTGCTACATTTGTCAGGTATTATGACATAAACCCTGTTACCGGCTTCCACAGGAGGTTAACATAACACATACCCTGTTATCAGCTGTAACAGGAAGGTATTAGGACGTAAACGCTGTTACCAGATTCCACAGAAAGAAAACAGAACACACCCTGTTATCAGCTATCTCAGGAAGGTATTAGAACATAAACGCTGTTACCAGCTTCCACAGGAAGAAAACAGAACACACCCTGTTATCAGCTGTAACAGGAAGGTATTAGGACGTAAACGCTGTTACCAGATTCCACAGGAGGTTAACATAACACATACCCTGTTATCAGCTGTAACAGTAAGGTATTAGGACGTAAACGCTGTTACCAGATTCCACAGGAGGTTAACATAACACATATCCTGTTATCAGCTGTAACAGTAAGGTATTAGAACATAAACGCTGTTACCAGCTTCCACAGGAAGAAAACAGAACACACCCTGCTATCAGCTATCTCAGGAAAGTATTAGGACGTAAACGCTGTTACCAGATTCCATAGGAAGATAACAGAACACACCCTGTTATCAGCTGTAACAGGAAGGTATTAGGACGTAAACGCTGTCACCAGATTCCACAGGAAGAAAACAGAACACACGCCCTGTTATCAGCTATCTCAGGAAGGTATTAGGACATAAACGCTGTTACCGGCTTCCACAGGAGGTTAACATAACACATACCCTGTTATCAGCTGTAACAGTAAGTTATTAGGACGTAAACTCTGTTACCGGCTTCCACAGGAGGCTAACATAATACATACCCTGTTATCAGCTGTAACAGGAAGGTATTAGGACGTAAACGCTAGTAAACGCTGTTACCAGATTCCACAGGAAGAAAACAGAACACACACCCTGTTATCAGCTATCTCAGGAAGGTATTAGGACATAAATGCTGTTGCCAGCTTTCACAGGAAGAAAACAAAACACACCCTGTTATAAGCTGTCAGGTATTGTGACATAGACCCTGTTATCAGCTTCCACAGGAAGGTAACAGAACACACACCCTGCTACTAGCTGTCTCAGGAAGGTATTAGGACACATACACAGTTAACAACTGTCGCCACTGAGTGATGGTGTAGCCCAGGGTCGGCCGAGTGGTATGACGTGACTTGTATCGGAGGCCATCTTTATTTACAAACAAGAAACAGCAGCCCACGTGCTAGCAACCTCACTTGACAAGTCCTTCTGTCAACACTTTGCTACAGGCGCCACGGGAGGCGCTTCTTGACAGAAACATGACGCCTTTTCTCGCACTCGGCGCAACTGACGCCACTCACATGACCAATGCTTCAGACATAGTTGACCAATGTTTGGATTTGACAACGGAAATAAACCAAGTTAGAAAATTGAAACATTTTCATAAACTATTGTCAACTTGATCTTCCAATATTTTTGTTTTTAATATAAACAAACCAAACACAACCAGATACGTTTCCTCACAGTATACTAATAGATTCGTCTCTTTTTGTGTTTGTTTTTTAGTACTAATTACCAAACCCTTCCTTCACCTCTGACAAGACATCTTGTGAATGTGAGGAATGCCAGGCCTCCACCGTGGTTCGGATTCCACGTTAAACTGTAGGTCCTTCATTTCATCTCACAATCACCCTACCATTACACATTAGCGTAAGTGCGTATAACCCGAACGGGTAGTAAGACGCGGTGCTAATAATAATAATAATAATAATAATAATATTTTTTAGTACTAATATATCATTGTACAGTTATAGTTCTACTACACATATGTATGTACTTAAAACTATTATTACATAATGTTGAAGCTATAGCTTCTACTTATGTCCAACAAGTAGAATAAAAGAGGTTAGGACAGCGTTTTTACTCAGATACCGACAGCGGAGATGTATTTAAGCACTTATAAAAATATATTTTCAAATTCTGATTTGAGAGACTTGGCTATCTCCGGTAAATTTTATTTTGTTACTCCTAACTCTATCAGATTAAAAAAATAATATATCGTAGATTTTAATACCAATACTGTCAAAATGTGTTCGAGAATGGTTGCCTTGGTGTTACTGCTCCCCGCCGAGCTTGGCTATGTGCTTGGTTGCCTAACACAACTCTATCAGGGTACTAAGCTTGCGCCCCCAGACTGATAAGGTAGGTTCACCTGGGAAGTCACTAGCACCTTGAACTTACAATCACGTATACACCCGAGCAGTGAACCCTGACCTCCCCGTCAACTACAAGGAGATTCAATGTGACGCTAGCGTTTTATACCACTCTACCACAGCTACACATGGTTTATGAGGTCACATTTATACAATCTAAATACAGAACTAAGAAACAGAAAAAGGCAGTTTAAGCGCTACAAGAATATTTGTGTAAAATAGGATAAATTGTAGCAATTTGCTAATATATTATTTTCAAACCATGACCTGCATTGAGCTGGCTGACCTAGCTCGTGTGGTCTAGTTTGTTGGTGAGGGGGTGGCTAGGGTTGGAATCCATGCTGGGTGCATTGAGGAAGTTTGTCTTCAATTATTTTTTACACTCCTTCCATATAAATGTGGCTACATTTCATCTAAGTTATACTTTCTTGCTCCCTGTGCTATTAATGCAACTCTTCGGATAGCCCGGACCAAGATCGAGTAGCGGAGCAGTTAAAACATTTGTATTAAGGTAGTAGTAGTAACTTATACAAAATACTCTTCCACTATTTATAGTAAGATAGATAAATGGATGAATATAGATAGATATAGAGTGAGAGATAGATAGATAGATGTATAGGTAGATAGATGGATATATAGATAAATAGAAATAGAGATATATATAGACAGATATATAAATAAATGGATGAATGTATATAGATACAGATATATATATATATATATATATATATATATATATATACAGATAGATATGTAGACAGAGTTAGAGCGAAAGATAGAGCAAGAGATAGATCGAGAGATAGATGGAGATATATCTATATACTTAGATATATCTCCATATAGATATATGTATCTTTCCATTCATATATATGGATAGATTGAGATATGTACAACAACAAATAACTAATTGCTGCCTGGTTAAAAACACATTTTTATCTACTCCGCGTCTTAATCTCCGTGAACCCGACAGAAATTTGACCAAAACCAGTAAAATATATGTTTTAGGTTATACATGTTTCTGTTGTGCTGTAGGCCTGTGTTGATATTCCCAGATGCTGTGGACGGGCTAAGGCCAGTAAATTGCACCACGAGACCGTGTTAGGAAGTAGTGAGGGCACTGCGTGAGTGGGCAGTACCTGTCTTGTGACGTAGCCCGGACCTCAGCTGACCACACCCCTACTTCCCCTCATCCGGCCCACTCATCTACCTGGGCTTGCCCTTCATATCACTCCTGGACTTTCGATGGCTGAGTGATAACAGATTGGAAGTATCTACCCCAAGGAAACAGGAGTAGAGGAATAATGTTGTATATTTCAGATTTGACTCCTAAAAGGGAAGGTAAACATGGAAACATATAGTGTTGATAAAGGTTTTTTTCAGCACCGCGTCTTACTACCTGTTCGAGTTACACGTTTATGTACTAATTGCACTAACGGTTTTAGGGATAAGTAAGATAATGTTTAGAGGAAGTATACCCTCGTTTGTGTGGAGGGAGATTGGAAAAACACTTGGGAAACACCATCCTCAGTACAACCGACCGAGATTCGAACCTCTATCTCCCCGTCATCGGTGGTCTAGTCTACTGCAAGAGTGGCGCGTTAGACCACGCAGCCCCTGAAGGGGGTTTGATAAAATTAGTGTTCGTCAATTTGTGAGTATATAATAGTGATTAAACACCGACGAACCAACACATTTATGTGTGTGAACCATGGACAATTGTAACGAAAACATATCTCCCGAATGGATGTGTCTGGTTGAAATCCTGGCAGGACACGTCAAGTGCAATGTAGCTACTGGAAGCTTCTGTTGTTTGGAATACTGGGTGGAGATATAAATTTCTTAGTATGGAGGCTTCTGGTTTAAGAAACGAACTTGTAACTGCACATACAACGCCAAGGTTGAGTCAGGTGCGAGCAAAGCAACTTGTTCTCTAATAATTGTCACGCCATTTATTTGCTGGTCTTTTACCGGCCATTTATAGGCTCTGTCGTACCATAGATTCTAAAACCAATTCCCGCTCAGTACAACCAAACCTTATTGGCATAAAGAGTCAGTTAAAATCAGTTAAAATAGAGTCCTGCAAGGCCTGCAAGTTCCTGATAATGTTTGTAGGAATACCAATTCCAACTAGAGAGAATATAACACAATTTTCTATGCTTTTATACCGAGGTTCAATCCTCGGTCCCAGCACAGATTTTTCTGATTTCCAAACCCTTCCTTCACCTCTGACAAGACGTGTATTAATCACAACTTGGGAATGTGTGGAATGCTAGGCCTCCATCGCGGTTCGGATCCCACGTTAAATTGTAGGTCCACCATTCCTCTCACAAGCATTCATTACACATTAGCGTAACTGCGTAGAACCCGAATAGGTAGTAAGAGGCGGTGCTAATAATAATATGCTATTATACAAATACCATCTTATAAACGTTGTTGAACATAGGTTTATTATATTTAGGGGCTCCCGAACAGGGGCATCCGGGGGAACTTGTGCCCCCCTTGTTTTTATCTTGGGGGCTGGGACTATCTTAAGCACCACCAACCGTTCCCAGGTAAATTCAAAACTCATGTATAAAACATACATCTGTTACCATCAATTCAATAATTTTAAGTAATAATTTAAAAAAATACAATTAATTTAATAGAAAACTGAAATGCCCTCATTTTGCAGCTTATTTTTATCACAAGAAAAAACTATTTCAAAAAATCATAGTAACTGGCACTAGTCCTAATTGTGAATACTTTAAATATAAACAATACCAGAATAGTAAAGCCAAAGTTTAATACTTATTGACCTTTTTGACACAGATAAGAACAAATTAAAAAAAATTAAAGTTTAATTTTAAGTTTAATTTTAACATGAGGCGGGTTTTCAATCATAGTTCAAATTTTATTTTTTGCCAAACTTTTATCAACCCTAGTAAACTGAAACAACTATATATTAATAAAGTTAATAATCTTTCTTGTTGTGGTTTGAATAAAGTATTTTATTATTTTCAATACTACTTTAAACATTGTTGTGATAATATATTTGATTTTGTATGCATGGTTTGTAAGAAAAATGTTAAGTATTTAATCAACCCCAGTTTAAAGGTCCATTAAGTTGCCATACACAATATGAGTCTTGACAGGGTTAATCCGTACACTTAGTTTACCCTGAAAGGTAGCAAGATTACCACGAATCGTTCAATTAAGGCGTAGGTTAAACGATAGAGATTATGGGCATAGCCAGGGAGGTTATGGGGTTAAAATCCCCCAAATCTCCAGGAAATTTTCTGAAGTTTTTAATGTTGATCACAAAATAATGCTTAAATAAGTCAATTTATGATAATATGTATTTGTTTTAATTTGACTCTATAATCCGATCTTCATAGATAGTAGTTTATCTTCTAAGGCATCCAATTTTCAAATTTTTTTGGGGGCTAAACCACTTAAAATAGCTTCTAGAGGCATCTGATTTTGATAGAAAAAATCAAGTAAGGATCCCTCTAAATAGCTTTTTTGGGCATACAAATGTCTTGAGTAGGACCACTAGGGAATTTCTAGAGAATTTAATTTAAGAAAATAAATGCTACTGAACTCCGCACGGACTTTCTCACTCTATTGTTTAAAAATTGAGATATTTACTCAAAACTCGTAATATATGTGAAACTAAATCATATACACTAGCAAAATCAAGCACAAATTCCAGTACATTATGTCAAATTTTTTTTAGTCCCGGTTTTAGATTTTATAATTTAATTTCTAAAGAATTAATGTCCTCATATGTATATTTGGACCAATAAAAAGTATCGATATTGGGGCTACAAAGGTCAATCAATACTTCATATATAACTTCGACTTCCAGATACAATTTTAGAAAGTTTATTAGGTGTTAAACATTTTCAGCTATTAAATTTCTCATTTATAAATTTTGACCAGTAAAAAAATTAAATATTGACTATTGAATCGAAAATGGAGACAAATCATTGTTGTACAAACATTTCTCCTAAGAGGTTTAAGGAAAAATAACATACGCTTTTAGAGACTTACTTATATTTAATTTCTCTATGACATTGGAGAATTATTGCGTTAAAACTTAAGTAGTGTCTCTCTACAACTAAAGCTTGCAAAATTGGTTTAATATACTCGTGAAAATCTCAGATTTTTTTTTGTCAAAATACTCGCTTTGCTTGTTGGAGGCTACGCCTACAAACCCCCGGGGAGTTTTCTTTGCAAGTGGATGTAAACTAATGTAATTCCAGAGCAATTTTTGATAGGTATTACCGTTTAGCCACAAGAGACCTCCAAAGAAAGGTTCCCACCGACTTTAAAGTTGCTCCACCATTTTGAATTTTTTTCAGGGGATAATTTTTTTTAAATCGTTTGGAATTATTCCGTCGGTTACAAGCTAGAAGCTATAAGTTTGCCAAATTTCAAGTTTCTAGCTTATCTGGAAGTGTGTAAACATTAATGTCAGTGAGTGAGTCAGCCATGTGGCTTTATAGTAGTATAATATTTCAAATAAAATATTTTATTTTTAATAGTACCACAATTTTGAAACGATAATAATTTTATTCATGATATCAGAAGTATTTTTCTTCATTTCATTTTTTTGGACATTTTCCCATAGAAGATTATCGCCTACAATTAATATAAATATCTCAAATAGTTGTGGAGATACGGACATTTCCGCTTCTGTAAAGTACCATAAAAGTAATTTTCAAAGGAAAATGATAATAACCATTTTATTTGTGATTTTAACCAACACATTAATACAAATTTTAATTAAAATCGTTAGAGCCGATTTTGAGAAAGTATTTTTTTTTTTCTCTTCTAGCTTTTTATTAATCTATTCTTAATTTTAGGGTTAAACAGACACACAGACAGATGGCATCGCAAAAATCACTTTTTAGGGTTCATGGGGTAATGAGACGTTGACATTCATTAACATTTTGGGTTGGATTTTTTTACGGTCACAATACTTTGCCTTTAGTGTTCGGAAAGTTAATATATATCCTTACATATTTGCACTGATAAGTAATATCATATCTCAAAGAGTTTTGGAGATATGATATAAAATAATAATTTACGCCTCAGACCGGAACCCTTAAAGTCATTTTGCCAAAATATTGAGAGTAGCAATTTTTTTGTGATATTTATAAATGTGTATAAATCAAATGTAAGCAAAATCGTTAGAGCTGATTTTGAGAAAATATAATTTTTCTCTTTTTGTCCTTAAGTATACTACCCTTAATCTTATGGTTGATATACAATTACAAAAACCCTTCGTGGCAACCCTATGAAAACCCTAGATACATAGTTTTATCTCGATCGATAAAACAGCTTAGGCTCTAGTCCGAGGTAGTACACACGGACAGACAGACGGAAATTAAAAAATCACTTTCTCGGATTCGGGGGTCATCAAAATCTCGAGTTCAATTTTTTTGACTATCACAATATTTCTCTACCTGTAAGATAGCGAGAAAGTAAAAATCTGATTTAGCGCTAATTAAAATAGCTTTTAAAGGCATACAAATTTAAAATTTTGCTGGAGGAAGACTACTTCAAATATCCTTTTGGATTATAAAAAAATTTAAAAATAAGAGATGTCTAGACTATTCTAAATTTATTTTAAAAGAGTATGATTTTCAAAAACTCCCCACTTTTGAAGACCACTCCAAATATGTTCTTGGTCACCCAATTTTCAAACATTAACTGAGAGAAAGAAAAATTCCTAGGAAAAAATAATTCTAGGGTATCCAATATTCAAACATTAACTGGGACGGAAAAATAAAAAAATAATCTTTGGTCCCCTTACCCTCACACAAATAGAGTTCCAACGCCACTTTTTAAAATACTTTAAATATTATCTATAAGCAATACATTTTCAAAAGATTTCCAGGTGAAGAACACTTTAAATAGCTTTTAGAAAACTCAAAATTAAAATAAATAGTACGGAATTCCACACGGACTTTCTCACTCTATTGTTTAAAAATGGAGATATTTACTCAAAACTCGTAATATATATTATATACACTAGCAAAACCAAGCATAAATTGCGCTATACTTAGGTAAAACATCTTTGACTCCCATTTTTAAATTTTTAAATTTTATTTTTATAGAATTAATGTCCTCATTTGTATATTTGGACCAATAAAAAGTATTGATTCTGGGGCCACAAGGGTCAACACTTCGTATTAAAATGTCGACTTCCGGTTAAAGTTTTTGTTATCTTATTAGGTGTTGCACATATTCAGGTCATCGCATTGCTATTGAATTCCTTATTTATATATTTTGTCCAATAAAAAACGTAAATATTGACTATTGACCCTAAAATGATAGAGATAGATAATTGCTATACAAACATTTCTCCTGAGAGATTAATGGAAAAAGAACATACATTTTTTAGAGACTTACTAATATTTAATTACTCTATGGCATTAGAGAGTTATTAAGTTAACACATTAGTATATCTGTGTACAACTAAAGCTCACAAAATTGTATTTATATATTTGCCAATATATCAAAAACTATTGGTTTTATAAAAATATATTTCAAATAAAAGTTTATAATTTTTAATAGTGCTACAATATTTCAACGATAAGTTATTTAGTATCTCAAATAGTTGAGGAGATATGGAATTGTTCACTTCTATAAAGTAACCTATAAGTCATTTAATAGGAAAATTAAAATAGCCATTTTGTTTATAATCTTAATCAACAACTATATACGATTTTTAATCAAAATCATTAGAGCCGATTTTGAGAAAAGCTTTCTTTTCTCTTTTCACCCTTTAGTAAATTACTCTTAATTATAGGGTTAAATAGACACACAGACAGACGGCATTGTAAAAACCTCTGTTTAGGGCTCGGGGGTCATTAAGAGTCAACATCCATCAACATCTCGGTTAATTTTGCTAACGGTCGCAATACCTTACCTTAAGTGCTAGAAAAGTTAAAACATATATATTATATATTTGTGTATGGCTTGAAAATTATTGGTTTAGTAAAAATATATTTCAATTAAAAGATTTGTATTATAGCTCTATCAGTTAAGCCCCTTACCCCAACTTTCAAAAAGCTTCGGGAGCCCCTGATTATATTCTTAGAATAGGTCCACATTATACAAATTAAATGTTAGGTATTGCTAATTTAGGCCCAAAGGAACTTAATTTTGACTTTTAACAAAACAAAATTGTAGCTTTCTGACTAAAAGTTAAAGTGTATTTTCACCATAGTATACAATATCAACATTGTATTTATTGGGGTCTGTATGTTTGAATTGTAACGAATGTGTCCTTCTCCCCAGCTGATTGTAGCCAAGGGTGAGTGTCTTTAAGGACGTCGTCTATATGTGACGTCCCAAAATAATATTTCTCATGTTAAGGAATTTACGTTTTATTGAGCGAATTTTAAATATATAACGTTAAAAAAATAAATTCTTAAACAATTCTAAGAATAGTCTTACAATGTTAAAAGCTATTTTTTTTTATCTTGAAGTAGTTTTTTTATAAACGTATTTTTTAAATAAATTACCTACAACTTAGGCTATTTGGCTTGGTCATGAAAATGACCTGTAGGAATCTTCAAAACAGTCTCAGAACGTTTAAATCACCCAGGAACCGTGCAGGTATATGCTTGTGTTTATATAGCTCACAGGGTAAGTTATCTTCAGAGCGCTACAATCACACAGGAACCGTGCAGATA
>CABFOV010005102.1:0-21211 GCA_902141375.1 Timema poppense
AAATCGGTAGAAATAATCGATCACAGATCAATCTATTCACGAATAATCGATTAATAACGATCATTGTCGACTGTCGTCCTTAGATGCCTAATATAAACATAGCATAATATTATTATCATCTTTGGTTGTTCTTTCCATATTCCGGATTTGTTGATTTCTTCCAATTTTAATAATATTATTCTAAATTCTTGATAAAATTTTTTGAACTAAATTCAAAATAAACTTATAGTATTCTTGTGTATTATAATCTAGTTGGCCGACTTGTGTCATGCCATCGCAATATGACACTTTCAGCTTCTAGAACTTCGCTATTTTATCAATCTCAAGGTCTGTGGCAAAACTTATTTTATTCTCTTTATTTCGTGCTTTAAAGTAATATACTTAAAGGCTTGGTACTAGCGATAGCATACTTTCCAAAATAAACATTAATTTTACTACTTTTAGATGTATTTTTTAAAATGCTTAATAGTTTTAACCTTATAGGTTAGGTAATTTTTATTTAGCATCGCGTCTCACTCACTACCCGTTTGGGTTATACGCTTAAGTACTAATTACACTGATGGATTAGGAATTGGGAAGGTTGAATTTAGAGGAAGTGAACCCGCATTTTTGCAGACGGAGAGTGGAAAACCATTTAGGAAAAACCACCCCCAGTTCACCTGACCGAGATTCGAACCTCGATCTTCCTGTCCTCGGTGGTCTAGTTCAACACGACTGGCGCGTTAGCCAACTACGCCAAGGAATTGGGAAGGTTGAATTTAGAGGAAGTGAACCCGCATTTTTGCAGAGGGAGAGTGGAAAACCATTTAGGAAAAGCCACCCCCAGTTCACCTGACCGAGATTCGAACCTCGATCTTCCTGTCCTCGGTGGTCTAGTTCAACACGACTGGCGCGTTTAGCCAACTACGCCACCGAGGCGGGTAGGTTAGGTAATTAAGAAAAAAATAAAATTTGGGATGTAGGTATCATGAGCAAAATAAACTATACCCTTTTTGATAAAGGGACGGCTCTGTTTTTCAGATATCGCTGATTAATCTATGAAAGTTTTCAACTATTCCAATTATTACTGTAGGTTGTCTTTTGTACTACCTGTCATTTAATCGGCACATCGGAATGGCGTGGAGGTCACACGGGAGGGATAATGCCGACATGATCCGCAATCTTAAAGGTAGGTATAATCATGAAATATATCTTAGAAGTCATATTTAACATAAGGAGCAATAGTCCTATAGTCCAGTCACCACTGTAGTGTAGGTGACAGCGAGGAAAAGTTACCAGGTCTACTTTAATGTATCCATCCACCAAAACATATGTTGGTTTGTTGCCAATCACTACAAACAATTTGCTTTTAACAATTTTTTACATCTTCTAGCTGTTAATTATCACCACTACCATGATGAAAAGACTCTAGAATATGTTTGTGGGTTTATAAAAACATAGATTATGTTCACTAGGCCTTAGGTGTTTTGGTTGTGGTCCTACAGATTAGTTACATTCCAACGATTAAATGAATCTTTGAAATAAATTGGATATGCTACATCCCAGGGAATGAGTAAAAGAATAGAACTAACTCGGGAAAAATGTCAAACAATAGCCCACGCCGGTGTTTCTGTTAGATAGGTAGTTGTATAAATGTTAAGGAGCTTACTTTTATCTTTGTTGAAGCTAACGGCATAATCCGCTCCCAAATTGTAGAAGATACTATGTTGAAAGTTGACCGAGGGAAATACGCCAAGTTCAACTCGTACATGGACGCCCCTCAAGGCATTGGCTACGGTGTCACCATCAGCGCACCCCACATGGTAGGTCATCTGCTTGACTAGCACCCCACCCACTCCCAGTGGCCATACGGTCTAAAACATTATCCGTTGAGGTGTTTGAATCTTGGATAGGGACATTGAAATAAAGGCGGTTTGTGTATGGGTTTTATCACTCTGGTTTTACCTTTATCTATTCACGCAATTAATTGCATGTACATATCCTATAAATTATTCTCATCTTTACCTTTTTAGAAAGCAGTTAAATAACCCAGTAGTTAAAACACACAAAAAATAAAATTGTCTAGTCTCACAACATATATGCTACTCTTGCCGGGTGAAATGTCTAGTTTCACCATCTTATTAACACCAGCTTTTCATTTATAGTTTAAAGTTACTAAGAAGTATCAATGGAAAATATTCCCAGTGATTGTGAACAATTACTATAACTCTACAAAATAAAATAATGCTATATTTGATGCTGTTTTTTTTAATAGCACCGTGTTTGTTTTACTACCTGTTCAGGCTATACATATCTATGTACTAATGTGTACTAATTAGGCTAGTGAGTTAGGTATGAGGAAGATTGAATTTAGAGGAAGTGTACCTATATTTGCATGAAGGAGAGTGGAGAACAGCATTCTAGTCCAACATAAAGAGTGACGCCTTAGACTATGGGGCCAACGTAGAAGGTTAGGTGCTTTGTTTATTTGAGCTGTGAGCAAGGGCCTCTACCGTGGCTCAGAGCGCAGGTCCTCTAAGCTCTCGGTTGTCTCTGGTTGTGTACACCGTGCAGCGTTAGTGTTATGGAGCCGAGCAGCTCCTATGATCTGATTACCCAGCTATAGTACACAGATAACACACATTATTAATTTATTGGCGTTCTTTGGAAAGCCCTGAGTGCGCAGTAAATAGAACTCTATCCCTTCGCGCACGCAGACGTATATACTCCACATTATTGTATAGCACGGCTACGCACTGGAGCTCCTAAAGGACCACTTGACTGAGGGCGAGCACGCTCTCGACGTCGGCTCTGGCAGTGGTTACCTGACTGTGTGCATGGCGCTCATGGTGGGGGAGACTGGCCGCGCCATCGGTATCGACCACATTCAGGAACTGGTCGAGTTCTCGCGCGCCAACGTGATGAAGGACCACCCACATTTGCTTGAGAGTGGCAGAGTCAAGCTCGTCGGTAAGTCCCCAGTGTGTTGCGATATAAAACAGATTATTTGATTGATCATGTTAGTCATCCAAATGAGTTTTTTATTCGTAGGCTCATTCATTAGTGTGCAAAGTCAGTAGGCTACATTTAATTTTTTTTAGCAGCGCATTTTACTACCTGATCAGGTTAAACACCTATGTACTAGTTACGCTAAAGTGTTAAGGATGAGGAAGGTTCAATTTAGAGGAAGTGTACCTTCATTTCCATGAAGGGATAGTGGAAAACAAGTGAGGATAAACCACTCTCAGTACTCTCGACCAGGATTCAAACCCAGATATCCTTATCATCGGCAGTCTATCTCTTGTGAGAGTGACACCTTAAACCATGCAGCCACAGAAGTAGGTTTCAATTAGTTGAAAAATGGTATGAGAATCACGCAACACAGTGTATTCCATCACTGCTAGCTTGATAGCTTTCAATATAAACGGAGTGTACATTTAAAATTAATTGGCTACTAGTCAGCTTTACGCTGACGCTTAATTAAACTTGATTTGGTTTCAATGATGGCTCCACTTAGCTAATTTTGCATGTCCATTATAGACTCTACACTAAACTATAAGTGAAAAATGACCGGGAGTGCGAAACACAATATCTTCATATTTAGCTTAGAATTCGATGCCTTTGCTCACTCGGTAGCGTGCCTTGTCTACTGAGCTAAGGGTCCCATGTTCGATGCCTGGCATTACAAAAGAGTGTATCATTGGTGAAATGTGGGTTCACCCTGTCACATTGATGGCCGGAGGACTGGATGTTGTGTCTGTCCTAGTCTTACGTTAGATTATAAGACATATGAAGCTACGACAAGCCTAGCAAGCCTGTAGTGGAAAATATATGGCTTGGATAACAAACTGACCCAGACCAAAGGGTGGAAACAGTAATGGATATAAAAATATTTAGCTTAGATTTCTTGTACAACTAGGCATGTTCTCATTTCTCGGTACTTTCGCTTCTTAGATATGTTTACTATCACTCAAAGTTAAATACATCTTTCTAAATAAAATGAAAAACCGTTACAAGATGTGACAACCATTTCTCAAGAATCTGAACTCATTAGTGCTTAATTATATAAGTTTTCATTGATACTTCAATAATCCCTTGGAAAATAAATATTTCCAACCATCACAAAAAAAATCCTGAGAAAAGGGAAAAGTTTATTCTCAAAATAAAATTTAAGTTTCAAAAAGAAGAACATAAAATGCAACTATAAATTTTATTTATTAAAAAAAGTTTATAACCTTTATCAAACTAAAAATATATATATCAATTCCAGTTCCGTTTCTGGTTCTCAAGTAATTACTTTTTAGGTGTCTGTTCCGGTTCTGGTTCTCAAGTATTTACTTTTTAGGTCTCTGTTCCGGTTCCATAGTGAAATTGGTAGGCTCTTTCGGTGTTGCTCATAGAAATTATTGTGTACTGATATAATCAGCGGGTTCAAAAATTCCACGTTAAATACTTCATATAAATGAAGATGTAGGTTTTGACCGCCCCATCCAGCGGTAGTACGTAACACATCCTCTTGTGTTGCAGTGGGGGACGGAAGGCAAGGGTACAAGGAAGAGGCCCCTTACAACGCCATCCATGTAGGTGCAGCCGCACCGACACTTCCCGAGGCTGTGAGTCCACGCGTTTATCTATCAGTGTTATCAGTCATCAGTCAAACTACACTTTCTAAACACTACTGCTCACAACTTTGCCAACAGTAGCGTCGAGAGTCGAACCAGGGTCATCAATAACTTTTTTTCCAATCACCGCACCTTACTACACATATGTTGTGTAATGTTTTGGGGATTTGAAAGGTTGAATATAAATAAAATGTGCCTGCATTCGCATGGAGGGAGATTGAAAAAACTTGTGCCGCGATCACAATCAACTTAATGTTCACATATTGTAAAGGTTCTCATGTTTTTAAATGGAAGCTATCACGATGCACTTAACTTAAAACCTGCTTCATTGGCCGTATGGTCTAATGCGCTACTCTCACAGTAGACTAGACTGCTGATGATGGGGAGATAGGGGTTCAAATCTTGGTCTGGGGGCAATGGTTTTTACAAAATAGCTCTTCACTCTCCCTCCAAACAAATGCGGGTACACTTAATATAAATATAACCATCCTTATCCCTAAAACCATTAGAGTAATTAATAAATAAGTATATAATTAGAATGGGTTAGTACTAAGATACACAAAAGAAATAAAATGAGCTTTGTCCAGGAGAGAACTTTGATGGGATGTGAACTTTAGGTGAAGGGTACCTTGGTTCAAGCTAGTCACATCAACAGGGCTATTTAGGACTTGATTTGTTTGTTTATGGAATGCAGACAACTTCTTTGGTATAGTTTGTCTGCGTGTATTGTATTTGGTACCACATGATGCCATTGGAAGGAACTTTGTATTCGACAACACACGATGCTGGAAAGAGTATGGGCATTATTTGAAAATGTAGAAAACTTTCTCCACTTGATGTTGGCAACTCTGGAATGTCTAGTTACATTGTCGACTCTTGTGTTCCACAGCTGATAAACCAGCTGAAACCTGGCGGGAGGCTAATCGTCCCCGTTGGTCCTGAGGGGGGTAACCAACAGCTGGAGCAGATAGATAAGGAACTGAATGGCTCGGTGACTCGAACGCCGCTGATGGGCGTGGTGTATGTACCTCTGACGGACAAGGACTCCCAGTGGCCTGGCAGGTTGATGCACTAATCACACCGTGCATGTAATTACCGTCCTATTTGCACTCCTTGCACAGGGTGTGACAATGTGTCTGTCCAATCCCATGCTCTCCTTAGGTTAAGTGGTGTGTGTGGTGTGTGAGAGAAGGGATTGCACGCCTAGCTCTCCATCAGGGGCCGCTTATGGTTAGTTGCCGGGCTTGACGGGGCTGTACTA
Organism: Timema poppense; assembly: GCA_902141375.1. Taxonomy (NCBI): domain Eukaryota; kingdom Metazoa; phylum Arthropoda; class Insecta; order Phasmatodea; family Timematidae; genus Timema; species Timema poppense. Next base: position 5,863 of record CABFOV010005102.1, read on the forward strand.
GTAAACTTATTTTCCACCCATTCAGTAGTAAACTTCCTACCTGTGTGCGCAGTACACTTTTTTTAATTCTAAGTGAGATATATAGAATTGTACCGAAATTTTCTTTGAGGAAGGGCATAAAACCACCCCTAGTACACCTGACTGTAATTCGAGCCCTGATATTCCGGTTATCGGTAGTCCAGTCTACTAGAAAGAGTGACGCCTCAGACCATTTAACCACCGAAGAGGGTAAGTACCCGTCTTTAAACTGGCATTAGCACAGTTTGTTGAACCAAGGTAAACTGTAAAAAGTTTGCTATTTCCCAGAGATCATATTAATTTTACTTTTAGGGGGTGTTATGATTCAGAAAAAGGTTTGAAAAAGAATATATATCGCTTAAAATGACAGAGTTACATTTAAAAAGATTTAATCTGATGTCACCCAAACCCGGGACGCATACAATCCTATTTCACGGCCTCCAGTAGACCCCATATATTCATGTTTTAAATACTCCTCCTCTTCTCTCGGAACAGAACTCACTCACACCACCATGTCTACTGCTGTCCTCGGTCTTCACTTACATTCTGAAGTTTCGGACGACTGAAGACTTCAAAGAAACTTTAAGGGGGTACGGGGGTAGGAAATCCTATACAGCTTTCTTTTTAAGTGTTTTCTAAGTATGTGATTGTTCTTACATAATAAATGTTTATAAAAGGATATATTTGTGTATTTTTCTCGTTTTAATTAGAAATATGAGTTTTGTTTTTCTCAATCCCAATTCCTAAATTTTAATTTTTTGGTTCTGAATTTTTCTTAATTATCAGCCTAGTTTAAACGGAAAAACACATGGGTTTTTGTAAAATACAGTAAAAATACTGGAATATTGATTAATTTTGGACATTTAACTGAAAGATTAGAATAGTATGTTTTTGGATGGATGAAAATGTGGATTGAAGAATTAAGCACGCTGATTGAAACATGTTTTTTTTAACTCCCTAAACAAGGTTTGTGAAGTGACAGATGTTCTCCTCTTTGATATTAAATCATTTTGTTATAAACATAAGTTACATGACTTCACACTTAGTCAGTTTGATTAAAAGATTGCATGTAATTACGTACTCTATTCTTCATTCTAAGCTGCCTGTAAAACCTGGAAAAAACAAGGAATTTTCTATTAAGAATATAATGGCAACCCTGGAATATTTAAAATTATCACTAAGATTGATTGTTGGTTCTTTTGATACCAGTAATAAATAAAGTTTACCATCCTTAATTTTTTGGGCAATTTTAGTATCTTATTGTTTGAGGAGTGTTTGTGAGAACAGAACCCCAGTTTATAACATTGTTCATAAGGTCACCCTACAACAGCTTATTTGGTAACCCCTTTTCAAAAATCATTTAAGGTCATAAGAGCGAGGCTAATACTTTTCCCAGCGAGTCCAAAATTGTGAAGAGTTTACAAGTTTTCTGCTTAAAATGTTTATAATAATGCATCGAGCTTCACTTGTCAAAATTCACATGGTCATATTCTGAAATACATCTGAACAAACGCTGGTTGGGCACCAATAGTCCAGAGGAAGGGTACATTCTGATCCCGTTAAGTGCAGAAGTTTTTAAACTTTGGGAATATGTACATTTTGATGCCCTGAATGAAACGTGAACAAATGAAAAATCCAATTGCAGCCGCCGGTGCCGTCATCTTGAAAAGATGGTGCCCAAAACAGGCTTTTTCAAAATTTCTCTCTTTGGGTGCATCATACGGCAAAAATAATATATCAAATTAAAAAGGCATTCAATTTGCTATAAAATATGTCGTATACACTTTTTCATAAAATTATATTAGTTTCGGTGCAGTAGCCGAGCAAAGTTGAGCATTATTGAAATATGTTAGATGGAACACCTAAATGCCGCTGTAGAGTATTTATTTATTTGCCAGGATAACAGACAATACAACTTGTTTGATAGTTTCAGCTGATTTATTTCCATCCCTCGATTACCCCTTGTTATTGTTATCACATGGCTGCAAATTTCTTAGAATTGGCCAATCTTGACGACACCTGTTATATGGTGAAACCTCTATTGAATGAATTGTAGAACTTTAAGAAAACCAGTATTTATCTTGTTTCATCGTATTTATTTTAATGTTAGTGCTTTAAACAGTTTAGTAACACTTGAAGTATGACTTGCACAAAAGTCAATAATAGTACATGATAATTTTCAGCACAGCTGTTTAAAGGTCAGTCGTACAAAGATGAATGCTAGCGGATCACTGATCCGAGCAGGACTGACTGAACTGAGTTAACTGACTGCCTTGATTGAACTGACGTAAAACAATGTAACAGGGTTGAACTCGCGTCGCGTGGACGGTAGAGGAATACACTAAGTGACCTGCCCTCTATCGTCCAACACAGCGGGTTCACAGTTCAACCGCGAGGGTAATATGTAGAGTGTGACGTCACACTCTACAATGGACATGGGTTGGTTTGCTTTTCCGCACTTAATGGGATCAAACCCCTTTTTCCACGCCCTGTCCGCTCTACTACAAACACCTCAATTCATGAAAGTTACGCCCGAACAAGAGCAGGAGCAATTGTTTTGAACTTTAGGGTCATCCATAGAGCACGCAACGTAACGTAACGTTTTTACCTTTTTAACTTCTCCAATCTGTGCTTCTTAACTTTTCACATCAAGAGTGAATTTCATTATTTCATAGAGAAGGTTTTGTGATGTAAAAGAGGGACTCAGATTAAATACAACTCAGAATAGGAAGTCACTTATAAGTTAGTATGTTTATTAACGGGTAAAACATTAACACTAAGACTATTTTTCAACATTTGAATTTAAGTATAAGATATGTGCTATGTAGCACTCTGATATATCCACCCTTTTCCCATGTAACACCATGTAGACATGAGAGCTCCCCCAAGTAACACCATGTAGACATTAGAGCTCCACCCAGGTAACACCATGCAGACATTAAAGCTCCCCCCATGAAACACCAAGTGGACATTAGAAAATCATCCCTCACCCCGCGTTACGTGGTCTATGGGTGCCCCCTTGACAATTTGTGTGTCTCTGTTGAAACAGTCGCTCCACTCAGAGTGAGTCTCTAGCTGCCAGTTCTGCCGCCAAGTGGTGCTGAGCTTAGCCGGCTTCTAGAACCACTCCTTACTACCACCTTCACCCTGGTGCGTTCTATGACGAGTATGGTCGCCCACATCACAGCTTTCTTATCTCATTTCACCGAGTTTAATACCTGCACGAGCCATACGTATATACTATTTATAATAATTGTAATTATATTAAATGTACCCGCAATAATTGTGCAGCAGGAGAGAGTGAAAGCATTTAGAAGACAACACCTTCATTACACTCAACCGAGATTCGAACCCTGGCTATCCTCTTCATCAAAACAGTGAAACACATCCACATGTGGGTGTTCAGTGGAGTTTGTTTTTCTGTAAGCTGCAGTTTAACAAGGAGTTAAACCACTTTGGTGGCCATATGTTCTAAGGTGTCACTCACGCGATAGACTAGACTGCCGACGACTGAAAGATTGGGGTTTGAATCCTGCTCATGTGTGCTGAGGGTGATTTTCCTTAAATGGTTTACGGGTAGTATGATGCATTGCTAAAAAAATGGTTAACTTGTTCTAATGTTTTGTTGTAAATATCAATTTAGCTCGATACTTTATAATACTTTTTTTTAGCAACAAACGTGACGAGATGGTCAATATTGTAACCAAGAAGTCACAGGAAATTGAAAAATGAAAAACCACTATTTTTAGAAAAAGAAAAAAATCAGCTGTCTCCTGGGCTCGGCTGGATTCAAATAATAAACATTTCAAAGGATTTCAACCAAACTTTGTACTAAAAAAAAGTTATTTCTTAGTATGTAATAGAAATGTATTTAGTTACTTTGCGATTTCTACAGCCCTTACAGGAATAATTCAACAACAGTGAAACTTAAAAAAACATTGAGGTACTCGGATCAAAACTCATCATTTAATAAAATGGGTTTACAATAGATTTCAACCAAACTTTATATACCTTTGTGTTGTATACATACTTCAAGTGTATACAAAGACTATATACATGTCTGGATTAACCCAAGTGCTTGTTTAGTGGTTATGTTGCTGGTACTTAAGTATCAGGTTTGTAAGATAAGTTTGCTTTTAAAAACAGTAGTGCAGGTATGAAAACTATTATGTGGTCGGCCATGCATATGTGTTAATGTTTGTTTAACATGTGGTGCTATTTTGTTTCTAATATTCTAACATTGAATGAAAAACAAAAACTCTAATTTTTAAATAGACAAAAGGCTTTTATTTACATTTTTTAAATCACACAATTTTGGTTTGGTTCTTGAAGAAGTAGGCTAACATAAGCTTAGATTTTGAAAAATTAATATACACTTTGAAACAAATCTGTTAAGAGAACTATTTACTGTCCTACGGTTTAAGCAAGTTTTATGATCATTTTTGAAATCACTATAAATATGCCCCAGTCTGGAAAAACATTTTAAAATGTTTGTTTTTGATGGCGAGTTGCATGTTGGGTTCAGGTATAAAAAAAATAAGCCACATTTTCTTTTGGTAGTATTTTCACAGTAACATCTGCCACTTAGTGCTTGGGACTTCCTGAATGTAACAGAGACTGACCACCTCATTTCCTGCCTAGATGGCATGTTGTGTTTGTTGAAATCGTGTCGGTTTGTGTTCAAGTTGTCGTGTCCTACCTAGGAAATATATACAGGGAATTTGCCTACACTGCGTAGTCTAGGTACAACGCGCTCAATGAAATCAGAATTGTATTTTGATAACGTGTTCCCGAGATGGCAACTGCACGCTTTCTAATAGTGGGCTACTGTGATTCCCCGTGCTAGTCCCTCGATGCCCTGGTCCTTATCAATCTCTTTCCAGCACGATTGCAACCACACAATTGTTGTTCTTTTTAGAGTTTATTCTGCTTTATGTTATCGAGCTATTTCTGTATTTTAATGCTTTATTTAATTTTTTGGCACTATTTTTTTATAAACGACACTAGGTAGATAATATCTCTCAAAACTGAACTATGTTTAAAATATGAACTGAATGTTATTTTCCGTAGGTCTGATACCCCAAAACTTAAATTTTCTCGTTTGAATGTTTTTGATAACACAATTTTTTTTCCCAGAGCGAAACTACCACCTTATAGTTGAACTTCCTGTAGCATTGATACTCAAACAGGGGTTTCCAACTTAAAACTGCTCAAGGGCTACAATCGAATCCACGAGTATAGTGGCAGGCCGCATCATAATTGGCTAAGGGGTGGAAAGAACTAGGACACACAAGCTATTATAAAATTAGAGCACAATAAATTTATTTCTGAACGAACATCAGTTAGGTGGAGCTTTCATGGATTTTTCTCGCGCAAGTTGAAAATCTCTGTTTCGCGGCTAAAAACATTAATTTTACTACAGTAGATACTTTCCCCAGGAACTTTGTGGGCCACAATAAATGGCATCGCGGCCTGCCAGTTGGAAACCCCTGATATAAAATACCGATGCTCTACCGACTTGTCTACCCAGGTTCTTGTTCTTTGCTAAATTCCTGACAAGTAGACAGTCGGTGAAGTATCGAGACGCAACATTAGAGTGAAGATTTGGAACTAATACTGTTTTCTCCCTCCCCCAACCCTCCTCGTTTCCCTGATCCGAATCCCCCCCCTCGTCTTACAGAAACGAGCTGTGATCAAGCAGTTGAAGCCCCCCTTATGATTTTCTGCCATAATGCAGGTGCTGCGACCTGGTGTGACCTCTGCAAACTAACCTAGATTCTATCTCTCCCTCCTAATGGAAGANTCTTACAGAAACGAGCTATGATCAAGCAGTTGAAGCCCCCCTTATGATTTTCTGCCATAATGCAGGTGCTGCGACCTGGTGTGACCTCTGCAAACTAACCTAGATTCTATCTCTCCCTCCTAATGGAAGATCCTGCCAGTGGAACGACAGCAGAACCTCTGTCGTCAGTTACAAAAGATTGAGCTCTACTAATTAATGATAGTATAATATTAGTCAACAACACAGCCCAAGATTGACTCGGGTCTCATGTAAGGGGAAGGGGGGTGACCTGTACTACTAGCTTCTTCAGGTGACACTGTAACCTTTGAGTCCATCTGTCTCAGGCACTACCAACATGAGAGTTCAAATTATAGCCTCTATGGCTGTATAATAACATTACCAACACTTGGCTTAGATTTTTAGTGCTGTTTTAGGTTAAGTTGGTGTATTGAAATAACCGTTAAACATGCATGTTAGCTTATTCGACTTGTAATAGTTAAGTGTTCAAAAGTTAAGTGGGACAATCATGACTTGTTTATATTTGAATAGCTATATTAATCGTTATTCAATAAATGTAATTGATTCTCTCAAAGTATCAATGTAGTCTGTTGTGCCCTTATTACACACAGGTCGGCCACAGAAAATGGTATATTTGGCCTCTTTGCTTCTTATTCATCATCAACGTTTCCACCCTGTGGCCGGGTCAATTCCGTCAAATTCCCCCATCTCCCTCCTTCCTACAACCATTCTCTGTCGCTCACTCACACACTTTCTGTTATCTGCTCCTCTCATCTTTCTTGGTCTTTCGTATTTTTAGCAAATACTTTATCTCCGTCATTCTCCTTGGGGTCCTTTGCCTCTCCATCCTCATCACGCATCCATACCAGCTCAGTCTTGCTTCCTATACTATCTCATGTACTAAAAGAATGTACATTAGAATAATTATTATTTATAATGTAATAAGTACTGCTATTTTGATTTTTGAATGTCCTCATTAGTTATAATATAGTTTGTCAGTGAAATTTGGATATATTTTTTTCCTTAGAGTTTTTGGCCGCCCTCATTTAAACAATCAGGTTAACAAAGTTTGTAACTGTGTATATCTTATTGACAAATTGAACAATTTATATTTCCACAAAAATTAGTCAAAAATACATTTGCAACAAGCTGTCAGCTTTTCTTCTCAATTTTTTACTTTATAAAAAACACCCTAGTATATAATTCCAATCTTTGATATTAAAATCAGGGCAATTTAAATAAATAACGCAAACAGTGAATATTTCTCACTCTGGAGAGAAAAGTGAAACGATTAAAATTTGTTAATGATTTTCAGTTATGACCACAGTAAGACACCAAGTTTACCTCCTCCCCCTTCTAGAAAAACAACACATCTGTAATTATAAATGTGTCAGTCAGAAGACACGTGTGTCAATTTTCGCTCATAGTCGAATTTGCATTAATTTCATCATAAACCAGGTGCAGAGTTGAAGCATTTTAACCTCCGTCTTCAACTTTCACAGACTGAATTTTTATATCCATTACTCTTTTCAGCCTTTGGCTATATATTTTTTACCACCAGCTTGTTAGAACAGTCGTAGTCGTAGCTTCATATGCATTATTATCAAACTTAAGACTAGGACAGGCACAACATCCAGTCCCCGCCTGTTAATTCATCACTGTGAAAGGGTAACATACACATTTCACCGATTATAAATTTTTCGGTCGTGCCGTGAATTGAACCCTAGATCCTTAGTTCAATAGACAGACACGCTACCGACCGAGCAAAGATGTCAGATCTCTACAGACTGAATGCAACTTACAAACCAGGAGTGATTACACATACAAATGAAATGACATGTAAATTACAGAATATTTAAAACTAGGTTTCACAAAATGTCACTTATTAAGGTGAGAATTTAGGGAATGCGAGAAAAGGTCAGTACTTCTGTAATTATTTTTTTTTGCCAAAATAAATCAAATAATTCTTCAGTAGAAACTTAAGAGTTTAATCGTCTACACACGGTGATATCAAAAAGTTGTTGAATATCTGTCGTGAGCATAGCGGCATTAGATGACAAACTTTTTAAATGAAGAGAAAAAGTTGTCATTAAATTCCAGGACACCGTTGACAGATATTCGGCAACTAATACTAAGATCCTAGAAATCATAACTCATTCTCTCGCAAAACAAAGTATTATTCTATAAAAAGTTTCTTCCCCTACATTGTAAGAAATGTATAGTATTTATTGTGTATTTTTTTTAAACTTAAGTATAGTCCCGAGCATTGATATGAATAGGACAGACAGGTGGTCAGATAATACAGAAACAAGGGGGAAGGGGGGGATGCTGGAAGGAAATCAAATCCCAATTAATTGTAAGTACAGAATAGATATGAAATAAGGTTTATTGATAATTACTCCATAGTATTAAAATTAATGATCCAATAAATTACCAAACTATTATTTTATTCATGTAAACAGAACAAAGGATTTTAACTCAATTAAATGCAACTTTTATTACATACTTTAGTTTGCAAAATGCAAAAGTCAATGTTTAAAAAATATTAGTGATTGAAGTTTGTTTGAGGGCATGACAATATCACTTTTTTTTAAAATATATATTTATTATAGATATCAGATAAAACAGAACAGCAGATAGTCAGGACTCTACTGTAATTGTTATTAGCTGAAACTATTTTGATTACTATGCCTTATGTTTGATTAGTGTATGTACAACAGATAAAATAATAGTTTATTTTAAATACAGGCATACCCCACTATTGCAACATGTTCGGTTATAGAACGTTGCTGTAAAGCGAATCATTACCATTTTACACCTTGTTGATGTATATACTGTATTTCAATTTATATATATAAATGATGTCTAGTTAAAATAAACATTGTAGGTTTACGATTTCACCATACGTAATTTATAGTTCACTAAATCACAGAATGTATCACAGGTGTTGCGCATACCGCATTTGTAAACAAACCGAAACAAGAATGAAGCCGGCGGCGTCATGTTGCCAAACCGCTGTATGAGCGAGTCAGGTGCTGTATACTCAGGGTAAAGTCACAATTTAAAACCATCATGTGAGTGACGGGTCGGAAGCTGAAGCATCGTAGAGCAGGGTATGTCTGTAAAGTAATTTCATAAGTTATCTTCACTCTAAGATTAATTGCTAAGATACTGTACTTGTTTTGTATATTAAAAATGTTAATTTATTTGAAATTATGAAATAAAAAAATGTAAACCGTGATCTATTTTTATTTGTTTACTAGAGTATCAAACCTTCCAAATTAATAAAAGTAAAACTATAAAGGTTTTATAACATATTTTAGTCAATATTAGGAATGGGTTGAATTTAAATATTCATTTTTACCTACAAGTCTCAAATCAAAAGTTTTAGAAAATATCAGACTTTCACAAATTTGAATGTTTTTCAATATTTATTTTAACAGCGCTTCTTACTACTTGTTCGGGTTATATGTCTATGTACTTACTATTAAATTATTTTAAGGATAAGGAAGGTTAAATTTAGAGGAAGTGCATCCGCATGTGCATAAAGGTAGAGTGAAAAACCACCCTCAGTGCACCCAACTAGGATCGAGCCCCTATCTCCTAGAGCGAGTATGAAACGCGGAACACAACTTAGTGAAATTGTGTCACCTTTGTATAAGATCTTAGCTGTCTGCACAACAAACTTTGTGTATTTGTATTTTACTAGCACAAAGTGAATCAAAACGAGAGATCACAAAATAAACAAAATACAAGGGGGTCACAAATGAAATGAAATGAAAACCAAGACTAGAAGGGGTCACAAATAAAATGAAATCCATCACTCAACAGTTGAAATTTAATTAACATCCATTCCAATAAATATATATTTTGATATACATAAACTTCTTAAAATAAGTTCTTGGGTACAAATATATTCATGTTTATTTCAAACACACTCGACATCACTTCTGAAATACAAACAGTAAACATTTCAAAGATTAACACTATTTATAATGCATCCTTTGGGTGGCCGATGGATTTATGATCACCTTAAAAGCAGGACATGAAAATAAAACAAAGTTTCACAATAAACCTAACCCTTTACAATACTGGTCGTTTGAAATTATTTTAAAATACATCGGTTTATTCTGTTTCAAATATTTCTCAATTTTAACAAAATTTGAAATAACCTAGATTATTGTGGATGGCTACCGAGTTGTGTAAACCATAATTCATGACCTATACATAACGATATAAGGGACTCCTAAAATAATAATTGATTAACCTCTCAGACTGAGATTTTCATCCAAAATTTCCTAAACCAATATTTCTAAGATTATCTTATTTCTGAACTATGTAATCACTGAGGAGTTGTAATTTTTTTAAATAAATACATGTTTTTATATATAAAAAAAATATCTTACCTGCACAATGAGCTTGGCTCAAAAATTAATGACCAACATCTGATTTCATTTTTGGGAGACACTTTTATACCATACTTGGCATAAAAAGTTTTACTTTAATATTTTAGAGTAATCTAATGTTTTATCAATCATGTCTTGATATTAGAGCAGTTTTGTTTTTAAATTTGGGCACATTTTATAAGCATTTTACAACATTTTAAAGTTGCATATTTTAGAAAACACACATTACTCATCATAATGGTTGTTACGAGTCTACTATTATCAGGAGGTTCCATGCAAAGAGTATTCTAGAAGAATGGAGGATACTTGTATAAGCATGCAGGTAAGAATGCTACCATTTTATTTATGGTTCAAAATTTTCTTGGGCGTAATAAAGATTTGAGCAGTTACAACCTTTCAAAGAACAATGTTGAAAATTACTAATTGGTCGTCAACATCACAATTTTACATGTCATGTCAAGGAGTGAATACCATAATTTGAGCAAAATATTATTTGAAGTGGTCACAAGTTATGTAAATTACATGTACATACACTTAATTTGGGCAGATGTGATACAAGGGTGCAAGGTGGCCAGCCTCACATGCATAGATAGATCCAAGGTTACAAGGTGGCCAGCCTCACATGTATAGATAGATCCAAGGTTGCAAGGTGGCCAGCCTCACATGCATATATAGATACAAGGGTGCAAGGTGGCCAGCCTCACATGCGTAGATAGATCCAAGGTTGCAAGGTGGCCAGCCTCACGTGCATAGATAGATCCAAGGTTGCAAGGTGGCCAGCCTCACATGCATAGATAGATCCAAGGTTGCAAGGTGGCCAGCCTCACATGCATAGATAGATACAAGGGAAGAGAGGTGGCCAGCCTCATATGCGTAGATAGATACAAGGTTGCAAGGTGGCCAGCCTCACGTGCATAGATAGATACAAGGGTGTGAGGTGGCCAGCCTCACATGCATAGATACAAAGGTGTGAGATGGCCAGCTTCACATGCATAGATAGATCCAAGGTTGCAAGGTGGCCAGCCTCACATGCATAGATAGATCCAAGGGTGCAAGGTGGCCAGCCTCACATGCATAGATAGATCCAAGGGTGCAAGGTGGCCAGCCTCACGTGCATAGATAGATCCAAGGTTGCAAGGTGGCCAGCCTCACATGCATAGATAGATACAAGGGTGTGAGGTGGCCAGCCTCATATGCATAGATAGATCCAAGGTTGCAAGGTGGCCAGCCTCACATGCATAGATAGATCCAAGGTTGCAAGGTGGCCAGCCTCACGTGCATAGATAGATCTAAGGTTGCAAGGTGGCCAGTCTCACACGATACAAGCCAAGGGTGGTTTTACCAAACCTACACCTGTAGCCTGTACTGTATAGTGAGAATATAAAATTAACTGAAATACAGGAGAATTAATACCTTACACTCAAATTTTTATCAAAGACGTAACATAAAAATGTATTTTTACATAAATGTCATTTAAAAAACAATATAACATGATTTTTGTAATGGCACATTATTATAAATCTAAAATTGACAAGACTAGAGCACAGCTTATTAAAAAATATTACATTTACCAATATATGTACATAAACATTAACAAATCACATTTAATGTGTGATTTTTTTAATTAAGGATAGATTTCATGGAATTAATATGTTTAGACTAGAACAAACACAAATAATAAATAGTATATCTGGGAATCAAAGTAGACTACAGACTAGAATACAAACATATGGACATAAATGAGGAATAGTAGATCTAGGAATCAAAGTAGACTAACAGACTAGAATACAAACATATGGACATAAATGAGGAATAGTAGATTTAAGAATCAAAATAGACTATAGACTAGAATACAAACACATGGACATAAATGAGGAATAGTAGATCTAGGAATCAAAGTAGACTACAGACTAGGTTACAAATGTATGTACAACAAACGACTGTCGCAAAGAGGAGTGAAATCTCAAAGTGAATGCTTCATTAATCTCAGCAGTTAAATCCGAGGGATTCATTGTTTGGCGCCGAGATGTTTTACTGTTTGCACTTAAAATAGAAAAAAATCTTGCACTACTAGCGTCCAAACAAACCTTATTGGGGGTCAAACCAGGGAGAAATTAATAGGCACAATAGGAAAGACTGCAAAATATTGGTATAATTCCAAAAGTACTGACTTGACGTGTGAATAATATTAATTTTTTTTAGTAAATTTTGTTAACTAATAAAAAAGTTATCATTTTTTTTATCTCAATTCGACTACTTTGCATTTGAGGTTCGGTGATTTCAACGTGTGAGATCCGCTTCAGTTGTTATGGTCTAAGGCATCACTCACACAGTAAACTGGACCGCAAATAACGAGGGAGGTTGGGGTTCGAATTTCAGTCAGGTCTATTGAGGGGTGGTTTTCCCTAAATGGTTTTCTACTCTCTCCCCCCATGAAAATGTTGGTACATTTGAGTGAAATTTAGCCTTACTGATCTCTTAACACATTGGCGTAATTAATATGTATGGGCATAGCATGTTGCTAAAGAAAATAAAAAAAATTGAATTTACCAGTATTTTTTGTTGAGTTTTATTTTTTTTAAATCAATTTTTAAATTGAACAAAAACTTATTTGTAATATTAATATTAGTGTGAATTTTAAAGGAGTGTTTAATTTAAAATGAATGAATGAATAAAATACAATCTAAACAACATAATTGAATTTTCTTAATAATGTATACATTTAATCACAAGATGCGGTTTTACAGCTAAAAAGAAAGTTTTTTTTTATTATATTCAAAATTAAATTTTAAAACAGGTAATCATCATCACTCATGATTTAAGTTGTTTAGAAAATAAATACTTTTTAAAATTATTTTCGTTAGTAACCTAGATTAAAGTTGTAAAAGTGCTACATTTTGCTGGGTTGACCCTAATCTACCTCGCATACAAGACAAGACCAGTCTAAAATTGGACCCTGTGTGTGTGTGTGGTTTCCGACACAACTGCTCCGAGATAATACCTCTAAACATTTAACCAAAGCTGGACCTTAAGCTCCAAATAAACAAATTAAAACATAAAAAAGCCCAAAGTGTTTAACAAAGGCTGGGCCAGCGGAGAAAGAGAAGACGTCCTGTTTATCTTAAATTAAACAACAGACTAGAACTCACACATGTTTACAACACAAAAAACCATTACTTGTTTGGAGACTAGCCAGGATCGCTCTATTTAATTTATTTTTACAGGACTGCCTCTTTATTCTGGTTTTAGTGGCTTTCGGCAGATCGAGTTTAAAACATCCTTCTATACCCTGTGCATGTATAGAATATCCATGGGTGGGTTACAATACAATAATTACTAAGATTGCCAAAACATACAGTGATCTGCTTCGGTGGCCACATGGAATAAGGTGTAACTCTCGTGTTTAGAGTACACTGCCGATGAAAGGGAGGTCGAGGTTTGAATCCCAATCAGCTGTACTGAGGGAAATTTTTCCTAAATGGTTTTCCACTCTCCCGCCACGCAAATGTTGGTACATTTCATCTAAATTCAACCTGTCTCATCCCTAACTCATTTGCGTAATAAATACATATGCGTATAACCTTAACAGGTAGTAGGATATGGTGCTAAAAAAAACCAGCGAATGCCAAGGGTTATTTTTATTGACGCATTTTAATACCCGTTGTGTTATGCACATTTTTTTTATTTAGCACTGTGTCTTACAACCCGTTTGGGTTATACTCTTAAGTACTAATTACGCTATTTGATTAGGAATTGGGAAGGTTGAATTTAGAGGAAGTGAACCCATATTTGCGTGGAGGGAGAGTGGAAAACCAGTTAGGAAAAACCACCCCCAGCTCATCCAACCAAGATTCGAACCTCGATCTCCCCGTCCTCGGCAGTCGAGCTCAACACGACTAGCACGTTAGCCAACTATGCACAAATATATGCTAGTAAAGCTAATGAAGTAATTATGAGGAGGGTAGAATATTGAAGAGGTGTACATGCATTTGCACAGAGGAAGAGTGGAAACCATTTAGGTTAAAAAAAACTCAGTTAAACCTGACTGGGAACTAGTCCCGATCTTCATATCACCAGAAATTTAATCTATTGTTGAGTATGGAACCTTAGACCAGGTGTTCGGTGCAGCATTGGACATATTTAGTAAATTATGTATCGCCATAGTTTTTAATCAATACATTCTCAAACGATGTGTATTTTAATCAATCAAAATTTAAAAAAACATGTTTAGAGGATCATTTTGAAAAATTAACTGGTCTTATCGATCCATCTGTGGTTGGCACATTCTCATATTTTGACCAAATTTATCCTACATGAAGTGTTAGTGTGTGGCCTTACGAGGAATATTCTCCGACCCTGGTTTGGACCACTCACCCATCGAAGCGGGTGAAACCATTACTAATCCAATTCTAAGAACAGATATCATATGATGTACACATATCACCTACCCAAAAATAATCGGGCCTCGTTAACACCACCAGTCGTTTGTTGTCCAGCCTTGTGGTCAAAACATACCCAGAATGATAAGGAAAGTAGAACTAATACTGACTAGTCGCGTCAATGCGCTAAAGTTACTATAGACTTGACGCCTTGCGATAGGAACACACGGTAGCCAAGATAAAACTACAATCACCAGAAGTTCAAAATTAACAAAAATACATAGGCCCTATAACTTTTTTTTCAAAAACATTTTTACTTAATTAAACAGAAGACAATATTTGAGATACTTTACAAAAGTAAAAGTTTACATTTTTCCTTTACATTAAATAAAACATGTTAAAATCAAAATTAGTTTATAACTATTTTTGTTGACCGGGTACATTGTTGTGAACTCAATCTTTGGGGCTGATGGGTTTATTTTGGGTATAACGGGGAATGTATGTGGGATATGAACACTGACTTGTAACGAGTAGGAAATTACAAACAGTGTTACAACAAACTTGACTCATATTTGTAAACAAGGCCTATGTGGCAACTTTAGGAAAATATACAGTTGAAAACTTGGTTTTATTCTTCCAATATTCTAAAGCAGTGCTCCTCAAAATGAAGAGGGGGCGGGCATGACACCCTGCATGGTTCCTTGGGGCGAGGTGGTAGGCGGAGGGGGGGGGGGGGCCCAAAAAAC
>CABFOV010005102.1:22468-45758 GCA_902141375.1 Timema poppense
GGGGGGGGGAGAGGGTGAGGGAGATGTATCAGAGGGTGCCGCCCCCTTGTAAAAAAAGTTGAGAAACACTGCTCTGATGGATATTTAAACTAAAGAAAATTCTTGCATACCAATAAACATCTACATCCCCTAGAACCCAACTAAAAATTATATCTTTCATCACCAAGCATTTACATAAAGAAGAAAAAGTTTCATCACCCTATGAAGGACAGAGAGAACTAAATTATTCAGAGTTTTTATTAGTGGAGCAGGAATGTAAGGATTTGATTTAAATAAAGGGAAGGAGCTCAACCAAACTAAACTCTAGAAAATTCCAGTGAGAGAGAGAGAGAGAGAGCATGACAACAGGTCAGCTCAAGTGAGGACAGGAATGAACATATGATTGGAAAGTTGTGATAAAACACCAATACGAGAGCGATAGAAGACGCCAGATGGCTGCCTGGACTATACCAGTATACTGTACCAGTGATTCCCAAACCTTTTCAGGATCATGACCCAATTTTTAGAACAACAATTTTCGCGATCGACCCTCGCTGTCATCGACATGAGACGAAAGAAGGTATGTTTGTGAATATACTTAAAAAAAAATTCTCATAGTAAGGCATGTGCAAGAGGGGAAACTTGTTTCTAATTCCTGTTGATTATGGTATTGACGTCACCGCCACAACACGAATACCAAACCAGATTCCTGTATCCAAATATCGTGCACCTTATTTCGTACTTATTTCCCCAATTTTTTTTCTTAATTTTCTATTTTCTGATAATCACCAAATTTTCACATTTCAAAAACTTTTCAAGACCCACCAAATATTGGCTCACTACCTGTGGTTTAGGAACCAATGCTATACACTATACAGGGCGCATCAAAACTATAGAGTGGACATTAATTTCCATGTTTATGGACTAAAAATAGTAATAATTAAAGATAAAATTAGTTTAAGAAATTATTTTTTCACATTAAACTGCTATAGAATGTGTAATTATTTGTAATCCAGGTCCCCCTCTTACTTGTGACACACCCTGTATCCAGGCATAACTATCAAGCGAGCAGCTATTTCATCCCATACTGTCCACTAAATGTATGGAAGTTCTCGTACAAACAATATTATAACAAGCAACTTGTTGAGAATATCAAAAAGTTGTTTTTGGATCCACTAACACACCACTACTCGATTTAGAAAACACAAGCTCATGCAGGTTAGAGCCCTCTAGTTTACTTATGAGGCTAAATTAAGTTTACAACATATCATACGATGTAAGTTGTAATTAGAAACTTGGAACAACCTGGAAACAAAGCCCCAAGAATCATTAGATCATAGTAACAGATCTAATTTAATCCAAATGGATAGCCCAAAGATCCATCCCACTAAATTTACACATTTTATATACCAACCACCATTTTGTTCACACCATATGATGTAATAAAACTAGACAAAATCATTTTGAAAACGAAACAGCTTTTTCAAAAAACCTTTGGTCATATATTTTAAAATGCTACTTATATTTTAGAAAATCTATTTTAACTATAATACTTAAGAAATATATATATATAAATATATTTATCTTCAAATTTCATATATGTGTTCAAAGTGTATCACAATAATTGTAATAAAGATGGCATACATCTGTCAAAAATAAACTAGATACGTGGCTATAGATATGACATTTCTTCATCTCTTTCTTTTGTTCTGAATAAAGCTGCCCAGCAGCGCAGTTAACTACATTCAGTCTTGTGGCAATATGGCACACATCACCCCTACTAC
Source organism: Timema poppense (assembly GCA_902141375.1). NCBI lineage: Eukaryota > Metazoa > Arthropoda > Insecta > Phasmatodea > Timematidae > Timema > Timema poppense. The sequence goes on from CABFOV010005102.1 coordinate 24,232, forward strand.
CCCCCCCATTTCGACTTACACACAAACACGTACAAGCCCAGCATAGCATTGTCAGAGGGAAGCTTTACGGACATCGAACACAAACACTCGACTGCACAAAACCTAATAGAAATATTGTGTCGATTGGGTTTTCTTATGTCTGCGTAAATGTGTGTATTATTTCAAATACCTCAGCAGCCAAGATATATAGAAAAAAAACCTTGACAAATGACTCTTGGAAGTGGGACTACTGCAAATCCGGTAGATTTCTTAGGTTCTGTGCAGTTGAGTGTACATATTACATAGCTGGGAAATAACAATCCTTTGCAAAAACAAAAGGTTTGCCATTTTCTGCCGAGGACTGTACATGAAATAAGCATAATAAAAAAAACATACACAATTATATCCTAGTTGTGAAAGTTTGTAATGCGAAACATGGTTCTAGTGTTTACATTATTGTCTACAGGACACATACAAGGTTTACACCAGATACTCAGCATTACGGGAGTCTCTCTCCGCTCAAGCCAGGTTGAGTCCTTGGACACTGGGGGGGTGCTAGTTGCTGTTATCAGTGATAACAGCTCTTCCAAATGAAACAACTCACTTTCAAATTGCTCATTGTAGCCGGGTTGTGGCCCGAACACAATAAGTTTGGTACCAGCAATGCCCCCTAGTAACTAGTTGAGGGTATTTTAAGTTTGTTTACGACGAGACAATTTTCAAACATTCATTTAATCAAAATAAAGAAAAATAATATTCTAAGTTTTCTTTGTAATTTGTAGTTTGAGTAGTCTCGTTTGAGAGGTTGGTTTATGTGAGAGAGGTGGGGCTGCTACCTGAACCTAGCTTTGTGAAAGCCTGCTTATTTGATATTACAAGGCAATTTTTATCAGTTTATAATAAAACTATCTTTAAAGTGAACCATTTTTAAAAATCCCTGCTTGATAACGATATTGTCACTTGGGACTGAAAGTGTTGAAGGACTCGAGCTCTCCTATTGAACGCAACCATTTAAACTTGTAGGATGTGGGGCTGGTGAATACCTTGTCTGTGCCCCGGGATGAAATCAATCTATCGATTGACACCAGCCAGGATATATTTGTGTCAACTTCTGCCAACATTTACTGACAATACATCAGCAGTGTCTCCAACTGTCTCCACATGTCTATAGTGTGTCCACACTTCAAATACAAGGTATGGAGATATTTAGTTGAACGGGAACCAATATCAACTTAACGCTCACGTGATGTTAGCTTAATGTGAAGTAACTAGCGAGTGATCAGGATTCACGTACCGAAACAACTCAATCAAAAACACAGATGGATTTGGATTGTCTGAAAAAATATATATTATTATTATTATTATTAGCACCGCGTCTTACTACCCGTTCAGGTTATATGCACTTACGCTAATGTGTAATGGAAGGGTGATTGTGAGATGAAATGGAGGACCTAAAGTTTAACGTGGAATCCGAACCACAGTGGAGGCCTGGCATTCCCCACATTCACAAGATGTCTTGTCAGAGGTGAAGGAAGGGTTTGGTGATCAGATAAATCTGTGCCGGGACCGAGGATTGAACCCCGGCCGCCAGCACAGAAGTCTGACACCTTACCCCTAGACCGCCAGGTCACAAAAAAAAAATTAAAAAAAAAATTATTAAAGTGAAACAAGCATTTAGGGTTGATTGGGCAGCGAGTATTTGCAATAGAAGCTTATTGGATACACAAAATAAAGTGTAACAAAAGACTAGGGCATTTTAGAATTAGCAAGACATAAAAAAAACTGTACCAAAGAAGTTGTCTGCATGCTATAAACAAACAAATGAATAACTAAATAGACCTGTTGTAATGTCTCGCAATATGATTGGCTAGTTAGAACACGTGATACCCTTCGCTTAAAGTTAATGTAACGTGCGAGTTCTCCCAAGGACAACTATTTAAAGTTAAGTGAACATTAAATTAACTGCATCGTAATGGCTTCCATTTAAAAACACGAGGAGGGCCGTTATATTAATTGTGATCCCAGCATCAAACACACACAATTCGAGGAGGTTATGTTCGCCTCACAGTTCCCGTTGGCGTGCAAAGTGTTTCAAATGTTCAAAGTCCAAGGCCCAACTCCTTCGCTTCAACCTCGGCACTCACAATAAACTTCACATCTTGGAAATATTTCTAATGAAGAAGAAAACTTTGATATATTATAAATAGCTTCGAAATAGCTCCCTAAAGATGACATATTTCAAGATATCATAGTTTTTATAACAGCCACTAAACAGTACTTTAACATCGACTAGTGAAGATATATCGGCATGAAATAATATGGTATACTTTACTTTTTCCTCTAAACCTTTATTATCTACCTGGCTACACTTATCGGCTAACTAAAAATTTAAAAGTAGTGCTATGCGACAAAAAAAAACTTTCTCTATGACTCCGTCTTGCATGTTTGAAGCTTCTCTGACCTTCACACACCCCTACTGAATTGTATAAAAATAAATGTAATTCCGAATTTATAAAAAATGAAACATGATTTTGTCAATATTTTTAAGTGGCCGACTATAAACAAATAAACATTTTGAGTTGGGGAAGTAGTTGGCACTCGATGTTTGAACAGTATAATTGTCAGCAAGAAGAGTTTTGCGATGCTACTGGCCCATTCCAGCACTTGGCACATACCACTAGTGTAATACTATAATATCATGCATACAGACACAAAGAATGTACAGTCTGTTTGGGTTGGGTCTGACCACACACTACTATCAAGGTGGTAAAAGTCGCCAGGAAATATTACCTAACATTTTGGGAAAAATTGTTTAGATATTCTCATAAATCTAATTAAATAAATAAATATTCGGTAGATATAAGAGAAACCAGAAAAGTGGAAGCCATGGGTATGAAGTTTGTGAGAAGCATGTTATCTGTAATCAAGAGGAACAGGATTATAAATTAAGTGGTAAGTACTGGCAAGATTTAGAGTACAGGGAGTACACGAGATAGTAGAGGAAGCAAGACTAAGATGATATGGACATGTGATGAGGATGTTGGAGTACATGAGACAGTAGAGGAAGCAAGACTGAAATGGTATGGACATGTGATGAGGATGTTGGAGTACATGAGATAGTAGAGGAAGCAAGACTGAGATGGTATGGACATGTAATGAGGATGTTGGAGTACATGACATAGTAGAGGAAGCAAGACTGAGATGATATATTCATGTAAAGAGGAAGGAAAAGGATTGAATCCCAATGAGAATGATGGAGTTGGAAGTTTGGAGGGAAAAGACCACAAGTGAGGCAAAGAAACTTGGTGATAGGAGCAGATAACAGCAGGTGTGCAAATAAGAGTAGAATAATCAAATAAAGAAGGAAGAATGATGGGAGGAAAGAGGAATGTGGAGACATTTTGCTAAAATGACTTGGCCACAGGCAACAATTCATTATGATGATAAGTATAAATACATACAGACACATGTTTAGCACTATGTCTAACTAACCATTTGGGTTAAATCTTGCAAAGGATTTTCAAATACTTATGTATTTTGAAAAGTAAAATAGAGATTTTAAATGTCTTTTGGAAGTTAAAAAGTAGTTAACGTATAATGTTACCAAATTTGTAAAAATATTTTTATGAAATACTAATGGTAAAATACAAGATCACAAACTTGCAGATAAATCAATAAAATGACCCAAAAATGCAGGCATATTAATTTAACTACCTAATAAATTGGGGGAAGTGATTTACCACCTTTTACATACACATTTACATATGTGTAGTCACATTTTACCCAAACATACTGTACATAAAATATCAATATGTAAGCAATTTGGTATTTTGGCAAAATATTCCTGGCACATGAGTATTTATATTTCTAAAAATATTATAGATTTGATTGCTCGACTATTTCGCTATCAAATCTTATAATAGAGTCGTATGGTTTTCAAGATTTTATCAAAAAGATATTTAAATCCTAATTCCCAGTGCGATTTAGTTAATGATTTCTCAAATTTAAATTGCCCAACTATATAAGCAATTTTCTAAACATAGAATTGCTATTTTTGTAACTATATTTTTTATAGGTCTAGATTGTGTCAAAAGTGAACACACATATATACATATATATATGTTAACTTTTGAGCAGCATGTTGTCAAATATATGACAACATGGTGCTTTGTTGAAAAAAAGATGAGCAAAGTTTCAGACCAAAAATGACGCTTGCTTATGTATTTGTTTTATGAAATCTCACCACCTTGATGGTGTAAAGTTACACACTCTCCCCACAACGCCATAACCCTATAAAGGGGGATGTTTGATAAGACTCAAAAACCACACGACTACTTGGTTAAGTCTTAGCTCCACTAAGTAGATAGTAAAATATTTTGAGGACTACTCACTTAAATCTACAACCTTTAATCTACTTAAATATTCTTGAGTAAAAATTTGATATTTTTCAAAACAGAAAACAATATCTCTTCAATGTGCTTTATTTTTGTTAAAGCTTAAATTGTTATATAAAGTATATTATTTTTCTAAAGGAAAAAAAATATTTAGTGAGCAACATTAAAATTTTGTTTTTGATACATAAGGGCTGCCAATAAACTATGTCATAATGCTTATTTTGGCTTTTTTTTTTATAAACCTCCGTCTTCCCCTCGTGTCACAATTTTGTGAATCCCCTTGCTAATATGATGTCACAATATCATGCATCTATCCCCTATTTAAATAGGTTATCTTGATTTTAGCGCCTATATAACCCTTTTATACTGAAACATGTTCGTACATGTTCACCAAGATCGACAATCTTAAGTCAATCGTGTGTTTATATGTGTGCACAGTCAGGTTTATTAACACAGAATGCTGCCCAACGCACTTAATTGTAATGTGATGTTACACATTAGCCGACTCCCTCCCTCCCCCTCATCATACCAAGCACTACTCCCTCCCATCCTCGATATGCATGTACACGTAGTTCAAGGACAGCCCCGTATTGATCTCAATATGATTTAAACTTTAAAGGGCTCTACCTGTATCTTACCAAGAGCAGCCCGCTAATTATCTAAGGAAGGTAATGATATAATAATATAAAATAGAGCACATTGAAGAGAAGTGTCCTCCGCTAGTTCTGGTCGAGAGTCTTTGTTAGCGTGAGCAGTAGAGGATAGTGGATGTCCTCATCATAGTTGCAGCTGTTCTTCATCTCCAGGTGCCTCCGCCAAACATGCTCATTGTACCGCTGGCTACTGGCGCAGGTGAACCCTCGCAATCGCGCCTCCTCCGCAAACTTGGCCAGAGTGCCTCCTCGGCCCGGAGCCATGACCAGGGCCACGCCGTTCGGCCTTAAGGCGGCCCAAACCGTCTCCACCAAGTCCCGCCGCGCGTCGTCGAAGAACAGACAGTCCGCGGAAAGCACCGCATCGTACGTCTGGCCGCCCAATGCCTCGAGGTCTCCCCATTGCAGGACGGAGAAGGTCACACAGCCATTCCCGCCCAGACCATTCCTCTCCACGACGTGGCCGAGATTATCAACAGCCAGACGGTTGCCATCGGTGAGCCTGACGCTGGCGGCGGCCGAGTACTTGGCGAGCATGAGCCCCGCGAGGCAGGTCATGCCTCCTCCCAGCTCCAACACGGCCTGACCACGGAACTCGAGAAGACTTCCCAGAACGTGATACGCCAACACCTCCTCCGATGGCCACACGCAGATGTTGCCTGTGTTGTTGAAGCCCATCAACTCTGTGGCGGTGAAGGGCCGTACGGGGTGCCGCACGTCTACGTGGTAGGTCTCCCTGGCCAGGGTGGCAGAGTACTGGAACCAGGGCGGGTCGGAGCGCTCGAGCGGGCAGGAGGTGATGAGCTGATAGGAGGTGAAGCGCCGGAGAGAAATTACATCGTCTAGCCGCGGGCCTGTGTCCGCGTTCTTATGCAAGGCGCATGCCAGTAGTTTCCAGCGCTGGCGCGCCACCTCATTGCGTCCTTCCCCCAGCACTCGTTGTGGGGGCAGACCGTTGCAGGCCACGGACATGGTTCATCTACTACCGCATCAGTCTTGTGTCCCCTGGGGGGAAATAATTCCTCCAATCCTTCTATCTAAAGCTCTGGTGTTAACGGACAATTTGTAATTTAAGGCATTGCTGTTCACAGTGCATTTTATTGGTCTAGTTAGAGCCTGAAAATGGAGGAAACACCAAGGCTTTAAATTTACTGTTATAAAATTTAACATTGTAGCATAAACTAACGAGAAAGCTATGAAAAATATAAGATTTCTACTTGAAAGGGTCATATTCATAAATTGAAAAATGAGTCGCGCATGAAAATCGAAACCGGGCCCCTTGATTTCACACACCAATGTTCTACCGCCAAGATATTCAGGACTTGTGATAACTTTAAGACAGAGTCTGATGGACATGTCTGGAAATAATCACACCTATTGTAGTAGCAATGGTAGCAGATGAATGTCCCCGAGCACGAATTCTGGATAGCTTTGTGGTAGAGCATCGGTTCATTAAACTAAGGGTCCCCAGGTTAGATTCCAGTGTCAAGGTGTGATTTTACAAACTTACTGTTCAAATATGATACTTGATACGCCTACATCTGTAACAACAAGATCATTTACATATTCTAGCCTTCGCTAGTTGCGTACAATTAATCATATGAACGTTATATTTTTTCCATCCTTAAAAAGAGTGTTTTTGAAAAAGAGGAACTGTCAAATCATACAAGTATTTAAAACATCAAATTAGATTTTTTTGAAATGTAGACGTGACCAAGCCTTATGCTTGAACATACCTCAAGAGAGATTATTGAATGTCACATTTTAATGAATAAAATAAGGATGGTAGGTCTAGTGATTGCACTTCAATGCAAATCTATTTTCCGCTTATTAATAAATACATACCAAAATAAAAATGTTGGGCCTATTGATAGTGACAAACTTATCAAGAGTTTGAAGTGTTTTTGATTCTGATCCATGAGGTTAGGTTTGTATGTGGAATGACTCGGTCCAAAAAATAAATGGTTGTTTGACCGTCTCACTTGTACTTATTTTACGCTTGTATTTAGACTCGGATGTAACAAATACCACTTTCAAAAAAGGTGAATTGTTTTGTTACCTGTACTGCTAATAAAAAGGCCTAGCTAATTACAGTTTTCATCATCTGAGAAGTGATAGCTTGGAATCCCTTCAAAATGTATTCAAGCAATAGTGTGTGTGTGTGTGTGTGTGTATGTGTATATATATATATATATATATTTAGCACCACGTCTCACTACTCGTTCGGGTTATACGCTTCAAGTACTAATTACGCTAATGGATTAGGAAGGGTGAATTAGAGGAAGTGAACCCGCATTTGCGTAGAAGGAGTGTGGAAAACCATTTAGAAAAACCACCCCTAGTTCACCCGACTGAGATTCGAACCTCGATATCTCCGTCCTCAGCAGTCGAGCTCAACACGACTAGCGCGTTAGACAACTACGCCACCGAGGCGGGTAAGCAATAGTAGAGCTTATATTATGTTTATACAAGTGAGCCTAAAATGAGTGTTTCAAATGAGCACGAATTTAAAACTTCAAACTTATGACGATCAAAACATTTTGGACTATAGCATTTTTTATTCTTCTATGTATCCGTGTAGATTAAAAGATAGGGTCATAGTGTAATCAACCAAGGTAAGACCAGCTTTGATGGCTGCATGGTCTAGGACACTATTCTGGGAATAGACTCACTGCCAAAGATGTGGGGATCCAAGTTCGATCCCGGTCAGATACAAAGAGGGTGGTTGTTTTCCTAAATGGTTTTACACTCTCCTTCCGTGCAAATTTGGGTACAATCCCTCTTAATTAAACCTTCATAACACCTAAACACAGAGTGTAACCAGTACATAGATATACATAGTAAAACGCAGTGCTTAAAAAATGTATAAAAGTGTACAAATCACAGACATGTGTATTTTGTTCAATTTAAATTTTATAATTATTTTCAAAGGCAAATTAAATTATTCAAAATAATGCCTTTTTGATGCCAAAAAATTTAGTAAGTATTATAACATATTTAAACAAGTTCATCCTCATTAGCTTAAGTTATTTATAGCGTTAAGGAAATTAAGTAGGTATTAATTTAGATTCTATCCTGAGAAAATAACAGCCATAAAATAGGCTACAAAAGGAAATAGAACATTGGGGATGAATTAATGTGTGTGTGTGTAGTGTAGTGGGCCTTAAAAAACTTTTAAAACCGTGTGCCTTAGTCTAATACAAAGAAAATATAATGCATAAAATAGCTCTCTACATTCCATGCATTTATTAATTGGAACTGTCAAAAGTTCCTGTGTTTAGTTTACTCCAGTAATTAGATTATGTAATAGTGAAACATTATAGCCTAAAAGTCATAAAAAATTATACCTCTAAAAATTACTAACACACATTAATACATTTTAATACGCGTACAACTAACTCTTAACATTCCCGTCTCACAAAACCGTCATGCTGTCAAAAGTTTGTCCCATTTGACGCACAAGCTAAGCCACTTAACTGAACACTGACCAGATTCGGGTCACTCTCTGCTTTTATAGGTATTTCGCAAGGTCAAGGACGGATTCAGAAGTTTCTAATTGTATGAACTCCCAGAGCTCTTCCTCTCTTATACCTTAAATTAAGTTTCAAACGGTCTGGGGATTGTTTGTTTACAATGGCCCTATTCTTAGTTCTTGGTAGTCAAGGAGAAAACACGGTAGTCTATTTAAATAAGTTTACCCTTATCTGTAAATTGTTAATTAGACAAGTTATAGTTGAATTGACAAATCGAGAGTTGACTTAAATTTCTGCATTGAGATTAATATTCTCAAAAATAACATTTCTTGTATAAAGTTTTTAAAAAAATATCAAAATCTACACCACTATTACGATCACAACAGCGACATGATGAAAACAATTGAGAATCGTTATCGCAATGCGCAACGCATGCGCTAATGCGTTTTAAACAAGCTCGCATCACAATGCGATATGTCAATATTATGTTGTGTTTTTCGTCTGCTATTTACCGTGAAAATATTATGACTTTTCTTCAAATACTTTTTTCACGTTATATTATTTGACTTTTTAGCTACCATCTAATCAACAACAAATATATCGTAAATGTGATATTTTTAAATGTAATATTGAGTTATCCTAACTGAAAAAATACCAACAATTTCGGAAAATGGCTGGAATGGAAACCAGCTGTTCACATTTTTCTTGTGGAGGAAACTAAACAAAATAATGTGATCACAATAGTATTTGGCTGTATTATTACAAACATGTCTACATCGGTGATGATAGGCACAGACTACCTGCCTCTTCATCACAAATCTAAAGGTCATGCGTTGCGTGTGCCCTTTTCTAAATTAGCCTGGATAACAGTTTCTCTCCCCTTGCTTGGTTTTATATTTTGTGTAATTTGGTCTATACTCTTCAATTATGAGAGGTCAACTTACACACATTGTGAAGTAAGTAGAAAGACATACCATTCACATAATACCATTTATTGCCCCCCTTCATCCCTACAACCTTAAATTACATTATTGTTGTTAATAACATGACTATAAAATAACTGTGGCTTCATTATTAGACAAAGGCCTGCTTTTGGAAAAATTGCTTATAACGAAAAAGGACACAACCATTGAGCATCATACAGCCCACTAGATTTATAAAAACACTAGACATATTAATAAAGCACTTATTGATATATGTCGGACAAGAAATGGTCCAATTACATACTCGATATGCTTCGGATTTGTTTAACAAAAAACCTAGTAGCAGTTCTTTGTTACATCAGGGGTAGCTTAATAAACCATTGAATACTAAAACATTGTCCTAGTTAAAATATGGTGGTGATGAGCTTTATCCGTCCCATTTTAGGCTCTTTATCTTTGTGATGATACAAATTTCATTCACTTTTTTTTTACACACACAAGAATGCATAGAATCGAATGACACTGCTATATTTAAGGAAGTAATAATCAATATTGTTAAATGCACATAAAATGTTTATTTGGCTCAAAATTTTGTTATTTATTAGGCCTACCAAAAATCATAATACTTCTGACATCTCAAGTAGACCCTACATACCTAGGTCATTAGGTGTAAAAGTGTTTTTCTCGTCATTAACCCTTTTTCTTAAAGAAGTAAGAGTATCGTACCCGATATTTTCTTAATTTTTTTTTTAATAAGACTTGAATTTATGTTGGGTGGCCAGATGCTTTATATCAGGCGTGTTTACCTTTCCCCGACTGAGGGCTGTGAAAGTTCTTGGGGAATTGGCCGGGGGTACATACATGTTATTTGTAATGCATAGTGCCCAACTATAGTAGCCTATACATACCTTCCTTTACACTTATGACTTTGGAAACTTTGTAGAAGTTTGTGAACATTTACGTCAGTTCCAGCAGTCTAATTTGTTGTTTATTTCTGTAATTTGAAGTATTTTAATTTGAGATGGCGGGCCACACAGAGCGAACTCAGGAGGCCTTCTTTAGATAAAGTTCAAGCACTCGTATTAACGTCTGCGCTCGGCTATAAACGTCACCCCCAATATTGCTGTCGCAGGTCGCCAACTACTTGCCGTCAATATCGGCAGCTATCGGCAGCTACTCCCCCCAGAACCAGGTGTGGAAGACCGACCGGTCCGAGGTTTCTCATAGCTCGCATGTACTACAAGTACTATCAGAGCGTGCTGTACCACTGGATCCATTTCCTGGCGGCCATCGCGTGTTGGCTAAACGTCGCCGAGAACCTGGCCCTCGTAGGGCTCACCTTCATCTCGTCCTCTGAGAACTACTGTGAGGAACGACACCTTCTTGTTAATAGACCCGGAAAGCATCACTAGATTTAATATTTCAGTTTAATTTGAATATGTTGCTGAGATAGTTGGTTGTCGTTATAAATAAATGGACGTGAAATGTAATCATTATAAATATAACTACTTTAACATATTATTTAACTTTTTGATCACAAAAAAATCCCAAAATAGCTAATTTTAAGTATTATTATTAGCACCGCGTCTTACTATCAGTTCGAGCTCTACGCAACAATTTTATGTAACTTTGTACACTGACAACCTTAGAAAAATATGACAGTAAAAAAATAAATAAACTAAAATTAATTTTTGTTTCCCCACTCATTCAGATTATATGCAAATGTACTAATTTAAATTACTCTAATGTCTTAGAAATGAGAAATATTGAATAAGTGTATCTGCTTTTGTTTGGAAGGGGAGTGGTAAACTATTTGGGGTAAAACCCCCCGACCGGCATTGTGAGAGTGAAGGGGAATAGACAGGCGCACAGTTAGATAGCCTAATAAAAATGATTTTTATTTCATAAAATAATGAAACAGCGCAAAAGATCAAATTTGAAAATTACTTTAAGTTGTTTATGTGTGCGAGGTCTGACACTTTAGCTCAGCCAATTGGGTGTCCGGCTATTACAATAAGGGTCTCGGGTTCAATTCTCGGCACTTCTGAAAACTATCTTATTGGCTAGATGTGGGTTTCCCCTTTAACAATGATGACTTAATGGCAGTGAAGCTGGGTGTTGTGTCGGTTTTAGCTTAAGTTAGTTTATAAGTTGTGTGCTGATGCATTCAGTTCTGAAAGTACACGTTAAATACCTCAAATAATAATTAAATGTGTGCGATTGTTACAGCCGTTCATGAGAAATGTTTTATGATGTTCATGGTGACATCGGAGCTGTACATGATGCTCACTTGTTACCTGCTGAGGAGTATGCGCTGTCAGCCTCCCGACAACGTGGAGACCCGCTCTCTCAGGATCAAATACCAACTGCTGGTCGTGAACGTGATCTCCTTCGCATTGGCCGCATACTGCTTTCTGCGCCACAACTGGTACTGCGAGCCGGGTGGTATGTAATTAACTATCGTCTCGACTCCCTGACGGGGCACCCTACCTTCTATGTGTGGGTGCTATGCACATATTGACCATTAGACAGCCCCCTGCTAAATTTCAACCTTTTGTTGTGATTTCATGAAGAATTGTAGGATTCCACAAAAATTTGCGATCAATTTTTGTCTTTGGAATTTTTAAGGTTACCTGTTTTAAAAAAAATGGTGTTATTGTATTATTGTCTTTTGCTATTTTTTGTAAACAAATATTCTTGAAGAATATATTTTACAACCCACAAGACTAGAGAATCCAAAACTTTCTTTCCTTTACTACAAACTATTATACGAGATTGATTCACCTTCAAATCAACTCACATGGTGGGTTCTTAATTTCTTCACGGAGGTGGAGGCAGAATAAACCCATTTTCGCGATTTTTAGCACTTTTTCTTAATACCCGTTCAGACTTAACACACAGGAACACACTAGGCTAATGTGTTAGGGAGTAAGAAAGGTTTAATTGTAGTGGAAGTGTACCCGTATTTGTTTAGAAACTATTATTTGGAAAAACCATTTATTAAAACCTCCCTCAGTATACACGACTGAGATTGGTACTGTGATCTAGCTGTCATAAGCAGTCCATTCTGTTGGGGGTGAGTGACGCCTCTTAATTTTTCTCTTTTTCACACATTCGTCTAGAACATTTAGCCACATCTTACATGGCCTATCCCTTCCTTTGGATTCACACACTCTAACCTCATATATTTGCTTCTTCACTCGATCCACACTCATCCTCTCAACATGCCCAAACCAACGTAAGACACTTCTTTCACGTTGACGTATTGGATTCCCTTTCGAACGTACTCCTTCAGCTCCCATTCATCACTGACTCTGTCCAAACGAGTCTTTCCTCAAACATTTCTTAGATATCTCATCACAACCGCATTCACCTTGCTCTTGTGTTTCTCCCGACAAACTCACACTTCACATCCATAAAACAGTGTTGGACTGGCGGCCGGGGTTCAATCCTCGGTCCCGGCACAGATTTATCTGATAACCAAACCCTTCCTTCACCTCTGACAAGACATCTTGTGAATGTGGGGAATGTCAGGCCTCCACCGTGGTTCGGATTCCACGTTAAACTGTAGGTCCTCCATTTCATCTCACAATCACCCTTCCATTACACATTAGCGTAAGTGCGTATAACCCGAACGGGTAGTAAGACGCGGTGCTAATAATAATAATNTAGCGTAAGTGCGTATAACCCGAACGGGTAGTAAGACGCGGTGCTAATAATAATAATAATAATAATAATAATAATAACAGTGTTGGATAGCGCTCACATACTTTCATTTCTTTGCCTTTTTTAGATAATACAACTTAACAGAATTTATTTTATAAGTCATATAATACCAAGTTACCTTTAATCATTTTGCATTGCTCCCAATGTTGATTTAATTTTCTTAAATAAAACAATTTACTGTTTCTTTGATGGTACATTACAAACTTTCTTACAAGAAACGAGGATTTGAGGTTAAGATAGGCTTAAGAGAGAGGGAGATCAACTCGACTTGTCCTTAAATTCAAAATATTTGATCTAAGGCTGTGGCTCCATACATTTCAGAGGTTGTGTTTTTTCAACATATGTTTTACATTTGTCATAATAAGGGGAGCACAAGTTTAAGAAATATATTTTACTCTTAGAGTGATTTGGAGGGAGATTATGTGGTTTTTTGTCTGGCGGTCACAGACATGGGAAATCTGGAATAGTCAGGGAATTTAACCATGAAGCATTATTTATCTACATTACATCAAAACAAGAGAAACTTCAAATTTAGTCAACTCCTCATCAATATTGTAAATGACAATAGAGGAAACCAGATGTGAGGCTGACACTTTTGTCAATGCACTCATCACTACAGTTCACAGATAAAATTGGTCCATCCATACTAAGTAGTTTACAGTTATGTAAACGGATGAAGAAGGGACAAAATGTTGTCTCTAAAACCTGGAAATGTCGAGGAATTCAATAAGTGAATTCCTGTGGCCACTATTGTTTCCCACCCCTCCCCTGCAACATTTTGTTATATTATCTGCACAGATTTTAGGAGATTATAAAAAAGAATCATCCCACCATTTTTCTCACGTAAATGGAATAAAATTGAATAATTGGTCAACCACACACACACACTCGACTGATTGTTTCTAATTGCAGTGTACTCACTGTTTTCCCTGTGCGAGTAAGTGGTCGTGCTCACCAACATGGGGTTTCACACGACTGATTGTCTCTAATTGCAGTGTACTCACTGTTTTCCCTGTGCGAGTACGTGGTCGTGCTCACCAACATGGGGTTTCACACGACTGATTGTTTCTAATTGCAGTGTACTCACTGTTTTCCCTGTGCGAGTACGTGGTCGTGCTCACCAACATGGGGTTTCACATGACAGCCTCTTGGGACTTCCATGGTCGCGAGCTGCTCGTCTGGCTCCCTGGAGTACACTTCAGTTGACAGGGTCGATTCCCCAAGAAGCAGCTCCAATAACAAATCTCCCAGTCCGTCACAAACAGTGTAGACCCTAGAAAACTAGCCCCGGAACTTTGGGTGAGTAGCAGCTTGTCATTATTTGATTTGAAATTAGTTTTTAGGGCTAAGTTTTAAAAATATATAAATTTTTCTTTATTGAACCTCATCACTAACATTGCTACTGGTTTAATATGGAATTATCTTAGGTTACAAATACAACCTTCACTGACACATTTCGATTAGTTGAAAAATGACACCTGGACTCAGGAATAGAACCAAGGACCCTTGGAATAGCCTACCAATACTCTGCCACTGAGCTACTCATGATTCATCCTTTTATCAGGGTCATTCTTCACTCATAATTTGAATGTCACGGCGCGCTAAGCCAACGGTCCGGGATGCACTTATTTTGTCTAGGTGACATTTTCCAACCCAATGAAATTATTTTGAAACAAGCTTGATCTTAATTTATTTTAGATTTTATAATGTTACTTTTCTTTAGAATATCTCAATCATATTTTTTATTTTATTTATATAATTAAGTTTTAAAATGATATATTTACGAAACCCAAGCTCAACTTGACTCTCTATTCGGGAGCTTTATGAGAAGCTGGCTTGAGATTGATTTAAATGTAAAAACTTGCGCTCACACACCCCTAATAAAAATTACTAAACATTTTCTTGTCGTCCTTGGTGGACTTAGGATCCGATGTTTGCTGGTTCAAGCCCGGCCATGATCAACGAAATGTTCACCTAGTTATGAAAATCTGTAGCACATCTTCCTTGGAAGGGGAAGTAAAGCCGTCGGCCCCATGTCGATTGTAGCGTGTAAAAGAACCCTCAAAGCTATAGGAGATAACTTTCCGACAAAATTTGTAGGCTCTTTCTCACTAATATAAATTCAGTGTGGAAAGCAAAGGAAAACTACCGCGCTCTCAGGCCTTTCCTAGTGTGTTTTCTCCCAGTTGGTGTGGGCGGGTGACACTTACCCACCAAAAGGTTGGGTGCTCGTGCTACTAACTGATGGGTGGGAAACACAACAGCACCCACCTCCGGGCTCTTGACTCACTATTACAGTACTCCTAACCATTTGCTTGTGCTAGCCGAGTATTTCTTTATTAGATACATACCATTGTTGTAGTGCTCCAAGGGGGCCTGGGTCATCTGTCTAGCTTAACCAAGATATGTTATCCTAGGCGCTCCAAATGATACCACTCTTTGGCTCCTGCCGATATGAATTAATGTGCCGCTATGGTCCCAGTGTACCAACACGATGGTCCTCATATGTTTTATTACCGAGGAGCCAGAGGCAGCTTGGGGCAGCTGACTGGCCCATGGTTCAATCCAATGAAGTAAGGATTCTTTGAAGTTCTTCACCGTTACTAACTATGCCCTGATAAACCTGACAGTTTCAGCCCCAAGAGAAGGCTCCACGCTTCGACCCACGGAGAGTACCTCCTCTTGCTTCCGACGAGACCTTGAGCTTCCCTTGCCTTCCTCTGGTTGACCCCTCCCCTCTGGGGGTCATGGCCAGGCACTCTGTCGAGTCCATTGTGCGGCAGATACCGGCGGGCCCCGCCGAGTGCCGGTGTCCCCTCTGGCCCTGCGGCGCCTCCCGGGACACGTTACCGACCTACCAGCAGTATGTGTACATGATGGTGGACCACAGAGCGCACAGATGTGAAGGGTTGGTAACCTTGGGACACGTTACCAACCTACCAGCAGTTTGTGTTTATGACGGTGAATCGCAAGGCACGCAGGTGTGAGGGGTTGGTAGCTTTGGTACGTGTTGAATATCCGTGAACGTACTCGCCACCGTTAGTTAAGAATGTCACCATGACTATGTTTGGAAGGGCAGGTACACATTTTAAAACTAGTTAATTTAGATGGTTTCTTTTTGTAAGTTTACATTTTCAGAAAAAACAAACGTATGTTATGTGTAGGGTGTGCAAAATTTTGAAATGTCAAAGTCTAAGGTAAAATCTCGACTTTGAATATCTATCTCCCCGGATGGTTCTTAAACCATGTGTTGGTTGAAGTTCTAGTTTGAAAATGTTTGAGCTGCCTCTACCATGTTGTGTTCAATCTAGTCTTAAACCTTTATTCTTTTAAATAAAACCATCTAACAAATCAAGGCTGGATTACAGTAGCCCCATGGCTTCTTTGGTGCTGACTGACAGCTCGCAGCTGACAGCTAAAAGCTTTGAAAAGTTACCCGACCAAATTATGTATCCCTACGCCGAACCAAATGATCTGCATAAACATGTGTTTAGCAGCTGTCACTTCTAACGGTCAACATTTAGGTATTATACCTAAATGTTGACTGTCAGAAGTTAGCTGTGAACTGTCAGTCAGCACCAAAGAAGCCATGGGGCTACTGTAGTTATACACGCAAACCTATTCACGTTGTTTCTTTGATGGTAGGCAAGAAACTATGCATTTGGTGCAAAAAACAACTCTTTACTTAATCCATCCTCACTAACTTTCTCTAAACCTTCCTATCTTTACATACTTCCCTCACTTCAACACCATCTATTCACTGAGTCATACATGCTCTTTTCTTATTTAAACTCTTAATCTTTCTTTTTTTTTCCACACATATGACTAAAACATTTAACCACACATTACATGCGCTACCCCTTCCTTTTGATCCACACACTCTACCTTCATATATTTTCTTAGTCACTTCATCCTCTCAACAAACCAACGTAAGACACTTCTTTCACATCGACCTATCGGATTCCTTTTCAAACAGAACTCCTTCAGCACCCATTCATCACTGAATCTGTCCATACAATTCTTTCCACAAGCTGGATTAGATTAATGGAAAAACAGTACCAACATTTTAAAAACAATAGTTATGATAGTAACATTGCTGTTTGTACGAAGGTAGGGGGAGGGGATACATTTTCAATCACGTTTTTAGTTTATATTTCCAATTATAAAGTAATTCTTATTTTAATTAACGATGCACTACAATATTTATGATGTATAAAACTACGCGTATCAAAGTAAATATTTTTAATTTAAGCAAAAATTAGTTTTTATTTCAATGAATATATATGCATAATGTTGAAGCCGGAAGCTCAACACGAACTGTACGGGAAGTCGACACTTTGAGTGACGAGACTAAGGAAGATTTGTTTTGAAACACATTCCACACACAAGACTAATGAACTATTGTCGTGTTCAGAGAGCCTTAAAGCTGCGATACTTTGCGACGTGATTACTCAAGACAAATATACTGCATTTTATATGGGTGTTTTTTATTCTTTTTTTATTTCTAAATAAAATCACAAGTATCAGTTGGTAGTGAGTGATATCACTTGAGTGAATGATTTATTGAATAAAAGACTAGCGAAACTTCAACTCACAGCATTTTTCTTTATTATTAATTTTTACAACGATATTAAATTAAGCCTGTGCTAATCTAATATTTTATAATCAAATATATTTTCAAATCCAAATCTAATATGATTATTTAAATTTTTTAATTGTGTTCCTTTAAAAAATAATAATAACGCAAACCCCAAAAAATGACTACATTTGAAATATTACGAGATTCACAAGTTTCTACTGTCAAGTCAAATAATGGATCTATGTTAACCTCTTTATAAAGTTGAATTTTTTAAACTTTTAGACTAAAATTAAATTCCATCTAATCCAAATATTGGGATGTATTTGGATTTGAAATTTAGAATCTGTTAAAAATATTTACATATATAACGTTACGGAAGTTGTAATGGGATATGAAAACTATCAAGATTTGGATTCAGATTGAAAATGTTTAGTTTTTTTCACAGTCACTTCTTCAATAGATCAAAACAATTATTTCACTACAGTAGTACCTCGGTTATCCGAATCAGAGGAGGCTCAACTCAGATTTCACAAAGCAAAAATTTTGGATGGTTTTTAAATTCAAGTTGTGGTGGTAAAAGTAAATATTTATTCAGAAACATGTTTTATGATAGTAACATTTATATTATTTAGTGCCGGCCTGGCCTGGTTTACCCACATATATCTGGGCGGCACAACGAGCCATCTATCCAAACACGGGAGATCGGAACACAGGAAAGTCAGGGCCGCTACATAACTTGTAGAGTTCAATAGTAAACAACATAAAGTAACGTGTCTGGCTTGTCATTGACGGAAACTACCCAATTATAGAGCTCCGCGGACGTCAAAAAAGAATCGTAAATACAGGAGCGAAAGGCTGGACCTTTACAACTAAAGTTAAGATGAGAGCTTCATGGATGTTTTTGTTTAATTAATTTCTGGGGTAGACTGTGAAAGAAGCAAACTCTGGAAAAATCGAGTCCTGCTTCTTAAACCTGTCTAGTAAATCAAAAACAGCATTTCGGTTAACCCTGGTTTCAATTGAGCGAAGTTCTACTGTATTATTACCAACACATGTGATTATAAAGTGTCAATAGGGGGTAAGGATGTACCAAGCTCCCTTCATCCGCCATATTTGTACTTTCTGCCTTTGACAGACTTTGTTAGAATAGACCAAAATTTACAATAGTGATGTTTGTCAACTGTACTATCATTACATACCTATATTTTAATATACTTGTACTATTGACATAATACTTAATTTTTTGTATGAAATAAACTGCATTAAGCTTGTTATTATCTAAAAAAGTAAAAACCGCAACACATATTTCCAGACCCGGTTAAGTTGGAAGCAGGCACATCAATGGATCAATGGAGTCTATAAAAACCAACCAACCTAAATATTCGTTTACTCAACCATTGCATTATCAACACCGAGATCATTAGTATACACTCAAGGCAATTCTCAGTTCACACGAGAAGTTTTCATCCTTCAACAACTAAGTTGGCAACACTGAAGATTAACTTCCTGTTGTCGACCTCATGGTCTCGAAGTAAAGTGCTCGCCAGATGTTCTTGGGTTCAAACCCAGCCGGAGTCAACAGATTTTTCTTATATTCTGAAAATTGAAAAATGACACCTGGACACGGGTATCGAACCCGGGACCTTTGGCCTAGTACGCCAATTCTCTAACCACTGAGCTATCCAGAAATCGTCCCCGTGCCCAGTGTCATTATTCACTCATATTTTAAGGCAGAGTCTATGATGGACGTGTGGAAATTGTTGGCTACAAATGTGTGATTATATTAAGATCACGAGCTACCAGATAACGCAGCCACCTTCGACTCGGTAATTGGCCGTTTGTACGATTTTCTTGAGCGATAAAAAACTTTAGCACAACTTCCTCCTGAGGGGAAGTAAAGCTGTCGGTTCCGTGTCGATTGTGGCACGTAAAAACACAATGGATGATATATGTAGATACCTTTCCCGGCAAAATTGGTAAGCCATTTTGCTTTCACTCATATAAATTATCTTGTGCTGATATAATCAGTCAGTTCAGAAAGTGCGTGTTAAATACCTCATATAAATAAATAAAATAACGTCATGTTCAATCTTGGGGAAAGATTCTTTGTGGCATTGAAATATTTAAGTTTGTTTGTAAATATGTATTTAGGGTTTTTACTTTTATCTGTGCTTCATCGGCTACTCTTCTATCATATTTATTTAATTATACATTATCACATGCTTAGTATGTAATCTATGTTTAATCTTTCACTGCTGTAAACTATGTGTTTATTATGTATCTGGGACTTTTTTAGTAAATATGTTTGTTATATATCTTGAATATTTTAATTTTGTCACCTTACTGTAACACTGTAACACAATTTGGTAGTACTGTTTTATCAATATTGCATAACAGTATAATCGAAACAACATTATTAATTTGTTCAATATACAAACTCTGTATTTTAGTCCATGTTCACACGATGTTTCTTGTTTTGGATGACTGTTTTATGTAATATTGCAATGTATTGTATTTTATATATTACTATACAGTTCATACTATTTTATCTGTACAAGATGTTGCACACAAATATAGCACACTTTATGTAAAATTAACTAATTGTGTTTATTTCATAGTTGAAATAATTTGTAAATGTGTTTGCTAAGATATATATTGAAAAAAAAATTAAAAAAATCGACCTTTGATATTAAAATACAAAATCCAACATTTGGCGTCAATTTTTTACTTTGATTAGATACAAGATAAAAATATTTGTATAAAAAAATATAACATTACTATAAGACTTGTAAAGAGGGTTGCATGGTCTAAGGCATAACTCTAGCAATAGACTTAAATAACAGTGATGAGGCCTGGTTTCATATCCCAGTTGGGTGTATCAGGGTGGTTTATATCAAATATTTTCGCGCCCTCCTTTACACAAATATGGGTAAATTTTCTCTAACTTTTACCTTCCACATCTTAACTAGTTTAGTGTCCATATCGGTACCAGATGTGGCACCGGTATGACTTCATCGGGGTTGTGACATTCTGGTGATATCACCAGTGACCTACTTTAAATCAACCTCGGTATGTTGGGAATAATGCCCGCAAGATACACATTGCAGCCAAGGGTCAGTGACCTTCATTTAAAATAACCCAGTGACCCTAAATGACATAATCAAAATGTTGTATTCCCGCCCATTTGATATTTCCCCCCCATTTATTTTCCAATCCATTGTATTTCCACCCCATTTGATTTTTTTAATTTCATTCGAGAATCTCTTGAGAGAATTTTGTGAGTGACTTCGGTTCATTGTATGTTCTGATCAAAGCAAGATACAAGCAGAGAGCCGCATCTACTGTTAGTGAGATGATTTGAAATAACACGTTAATAAAAACGTGTGTATACCATTTTAGTTCTCTGTTGATTTGTTTCATTACACAACATAATAATAAGAAAACATCCTTCGTGACAATAATCTAATAGGTCACATATAATTTAGATCTCAATACAAGTTGACTGTGCACTCATAGATTGGACTATCTTAATATCGGAACGTCAGGGAACCGGAGCTCTGGGGTCAAATCAACAAGTTGTTTCTAAATATTCCTTGTTTACTTCCCAGATACCAGTTTTAAAATTATGTGTGAAGCGGTGATTTGGGCCTGGGAAGCCTTGACATACTAAAACAGGTAGATAACAACTAGTTGTACGAAGTGAACCCATAATGACATGTTTAAACAGCTAGATAACAGCTAGTTGTACGAAGTGACTCCATAATGACAGGTTTAAACAGATAGATAACAGCTAGTTGTAC
>CABFOV010005103.1:33597-45748 GCA_902141375.1 Timema poppense
CCAAAGAGGTCAGTCAGCTCTATGTTACTCGCTATTTATGACCGCATGCTTAGCGGGCTAGCGTTCCGATTGATCGGCGCTTGGCAGGGGTAAGGGTGGACGCCGGACTGAGATTTGAAAAGCTGCGTGGAAGAATGAGTCATGGGGAGCTAAGCGAGAAGGTGGCCGATTTGTTTGTAAGGTCATTCGACCATTTTAACTAAGCTATAAATAGTGATTCAATGATTTTAAATCATTACAGTTCAAGAGTTATATACCCGCCTCGGTGGCGTAGTTAGCTAAAGCGCTAGTCGTGTTGAGCTCGACTGCTGAGAACGGGGAGATCGAGGTTTTAATATCGGTCGGGTGAACTAGGTGAGATTTTTCCTAAATGGTTTTCCACTCTCCCTCCACGCAAATGCGGGTTCACTTCCTTTAATTCAACCTTCCCAATTCCTAATCCATTGGCGTGATTAGTACTTAAAGCGTATAACCCGAACGGGTAGTAAGACGCGGTGCTAAATAAATAAAAAATAAATAAAAAGTGTTATAGGGGGTTAAACTTGCTATTTTATGTATTTTTCCATTGTTAAGGTAAGTTAGTTAATGTGAGTGGCTGGGATTTAGTATAACAATACATTCATATGAGGTGTACACAGTGAAATGTGTAGATTATTAATACCATACATATTTACTTGTGTAGGCCTACACCTAATATGAATGTCTTCTTATACTAAATTCCATCCACACACATTAACTACCTTACCTTAAGGTGGGATGGAAGGGGACGCGAGATAAGGCCAGTGTTTTTTGCAGTTTTTATGGCAACAATTGTTTGGCAAAAATATATAGAATATTACTTCAATACAAATATATATATATATATATATTTTACATGATGACCTCAAAAATTTAATATTATGTATTATAAAGTTTATCATCTAATACCGCCATGCTCATAACAGATATTCAACAACTGATGATATCACCACGGGAAGAAAATTAAACTCTTTGTGTTTCTTCTGGAGCAATATTTTATTTATTTTAGCCAAAAAATTGTTAGCATAAAAACTGAAAAATCACTGGCCTTTTCTCGCGTCCCCTACAGCCCTACTTTAACAGTGATACCCTAGTGTCCATCCTTGACTCCACACGTCAACTGTCCAGGCTGCACGCAACAATTAATTAAGCTAAAGAACTAGGATGAGGAAGGTAGAACGTAAGAGGAACTACACCCACACGGGAAACAATTTAGTAAAATATAACTTCCGTACGCATGACCCGTGTTCGATACCCTATCGTCCTATCACGGGCAATCCAGTCTAACACGTGAGTGACGCTTTAGACTATGCAACCACTGATGTGGGTAACTTGCCATTAAAGCTCGGCTTAATCTCTGACATCATGGCTTGCCTAGAAGACCACGCAATTATCTTTGACAAACAAAAACGTCAACCAACAAAAACAGCAAAACTACCCAACTACAGCAGCGCATAAGCTACACTAGCATTAAAGCAAAAACAATACTAAGACTGCTTATTCTAAAACTGCACTAGCACTAAAATCACACTAGACCGCTCATAGTGTATGGACAGCCTAGCTTATAAGGGAGTTCGGGTAAGATCTGCTTTTATAATGAGATTCGATCTACATGAGATTAGGGAGACAGTTCAGGAAGAAGTGTAGCTGCATTTGAGGGAAGAAAGGATTGGAAAACCACTGTGATGAAAACTATAGGGGAAAACTACTTATTGTGTGCCCAGCTGAGATTTTAACCTCAACGTTCTCGTTATCAGAAATTCAGTTCACCGAAGTCCACATGATCACATGTGTGTTAAAGTTGTAAAGATACACATCAACTTATATTTTATTGCATTGCTTATTAATACCTGTTCGGTCTAAGCAATTATACGTTTTAAATACGCTGATGGACTAATTAGTGAGGAAGAAGGTGGAATCAATAGGAAATGTAGCCGAATCGGTCAAGTAGAGTGTAAAATCAATCATTAAGGGTAAACAAAAATTCCACATCGGATCAACTCACCGGATCTCAAATTTCGATCTCCAAGTCACCGTCAAACCACACCAAACGAGGATAGCGCCTTGTCCACATTTCAAACCTATGCTAGCTTATATTTGTTACAGAATTATTTTCAAAAACCAATGAATTGAAAAACAAAATTAAAAAATTACAGTGAGATTTTATAACTAGAGACAGTAAAAATAGTATTAATATTGGACTATTCCTGGTCTTGCGCAAAGTGCTATTTATCTGATATTATAGTTTTTTTTGTTTTTTTTTCTAGCACCGCGTTTTACTACCCATCCATACACCTATGTACTAATGGTTTTAGGGATTAGGAAGGTTATATTTAGAGGAAGTGTACCATAATTTTCATGAAGGAAGAGTAGAAAACAATTTTGTAAGAACATCCCTCAGTACACCCGGCTGAGATTAGAACCTTGATCTCCCCCTAGTAGGAAATCTAGTCTACTGCGAGAGTAGTGCGTTCGACCATGTGACCACCGAATTGGTTGTTATTATATATATAAACATTAAAGTAACTGCTTTGTTATTTTACCAGTCTAGGCTACCAAGTTTATTATCAATACAATACGCTTGTACCGACACATTATCTCGGTGGGTAGCGTGTCTGTCTACTGAACTAAGGGTCCCAGCTTTGATACCAAACACGGGCGAAAAATTTACCATTGGTAAAATTTAAAAGTCGCCTTTCACTGTGATGAATTTCACGGCTAGGGGGCTGGATGTTGTGTGTGTTCCCTATTTAAGTTAGTTTGCAAGTCATATTCTGATATAATCAATCGGTTAAGAAAGGGCACGTTAGATACCTCAACTAAATTTTAAAAGATACACCTGTGACCAAAATACTCGTAAAAAGTCGTATAAAAAACACTCATTGTTACTGGAAGCATTGATACGGTGCCCACATGAAGTCTACCCCGCTAGGGGTATCAAATTGGATTGAGTGTGCCTTGAAGCATCGGACTGGAATCTCAAGTTTACCTAATTACTCTTGACAAACACCCCCAACGTAATAAAGAATCTAATAAGTTTATCAAGTTTCAAATAAGGTAAATTACCTTTGGAAAGTTTTGTAGATAATATAAAAAACTTTTTACCGGGTTTCATTTTTTTTTTAAATGACACAAAAAGATCTTACAAATTTCATTTCATGATACGCTATAGGAATTAACTTGCTCTTTTACATTTTTGAAGGAGAAAGATTAATAACCAAATTTAGAGTGTTTTCTTTGTTTTTATAAGTCTTTTAGATGTTTTAAATATAGAATCGATATAGACCCATGATTAAATATTGATCTTCCGTGATATGTTTATTATACAGACATCTTCATTTGGATAAGCGTGTAGCCGTTACTTTAAAAAAAATTAGGACATAGTTAAATTAATTATGTTTAAAATTAGGCCTAATATAAATCATAAAGCTATAATTAATAACAGGGTGGAAATAAAATTTATCAAGTAAGTATCAGAGTTCAAAAACAAGTGTAATTTTGGGTAAAATATTTTTAAAACAAAAGGTGTTTTTAAATGGGCAAAAAAAATTCTATAATTGAGCAACTAAAAGGAATATGTAAAATTCTTTAATTTGGTATAAATTTTACTATATATAATGCAAATAATATTTTATATGTACAGTATATATATTTATACCACTTTTTTTGTTTGTTTTAGCGTCCACGCTCAACAAACGCCAACAACGACTCAAGTTAAGAGGTGGGGATTAGAAGGGACCACCTTTGAGAATAAGCGACAGATAGAGAGTAAGGGGAAATCATTATATGGGTATGTTTCTATACACGTGACTGGGATTAAAACTCCATACTCCCAGACAACAGCCACATTGTACAATGCGGGTCTAATGTATTAAACAGCTTATTCCTAAAGTCTGTTCACCACCCGAGTTTACTTGGATGACAGCTCAAAAAGTTACTAGAAACAACAGCTGACATATGTCACTATAGATAGCAGTAATGAAAACATATGGTAATATATGAATGTGATAGTTAACCACAGTAATTGAGGACGATACTATTTATATTTATTTGAGGTGGACACAAAGCTTAGTTTTATTACACTTAAAAAATTATGAATTGACATCACTCTTACAAAAGGTCTAACAAATATAGCTTCAAAATGGCGACCGACGAATGTAAACCCCGTGAATGGACGTGACGGAAATAGTTCTTTACAATGGTGCACCCACACAGTTTATGAAAATATTTTATTCAGTTAAATATTTCAAAATGCAATAAAATAATAAAATTAATTATATAAAAAAAACAATTATCTTTTCTTTTACAAGTAAAAAATTAAAAATTATTAATATATGCACTATATTACCCCACTATCGATAACATTCAAAAATTAAGAATAGAATAGTACTTTTAATTAATGCTTAGCACAACTAGTGAGGGTGTGGAATGCCAGGCCTCCACCGTGGTTCGGATTCCACGTTAAACTGTAGGTCCTCCATTTCATCTCACAATCACCCTACCATTACACATTAACGTAAGTGCGTATAACCTGAACGGGTAGTAAGACGCGGTAATAATAATTATTATTATTTTGTTTAGAATATTGTTTCGGATTGGATAGAAATAAATGATTAAAAGTTATTTAAATAGTGTGAGAAAACTTAAGTTTATGTTATTTTAAATGTAAAATATAACATGTAATTAAAAAACTTATTTATAACAAAATAGTGTTCTTTCACAAGTGTTGGCAAACCAAAACCTAAACATACGATTTTTTCAACTGTAATTAAAGTAAAAAGCTATGGTGAACAGACTAAAAGAAAGTTTGTACAATGCAAGGTTAATGTATCCAACCGCTTAGTCAGCTGTTAAGGTTAAATCAGTATAATATAAAGCTACACGGCTGACTAACTCACTGACATTAATGTTTACCCACTTCCAGATGAGCTAGAAACTTAAAATTTGGCAAACTTATAGCTTTTAGCCTGTAAACTACGAGAAAATCCCAAAAAGATTTAAAAAAAAATTATTCCCGAAAAAAATATTCAAAATGGCGGAGCAACTTTAAAGTTGGTGCGGATCTTTCTTTGGAGGTCTCATGTGGATAAACTATAAGACTTTAAAAAAACGGATTGTACCAGAGCTAGATTTTTTGATTTTAGGTAAATTTCGCACATTTTCCACACATTTTTTAAAATTTTCTGACACTTATGGGACAGCTAGAATCATAAAAATTGTAAGGATAAATCAACGTTCAAAACCACGCTAGAATTACATTAGTTTACACCCACTGGGGGTCTTGGGGCGGAGCCCACAACGAGCAAGCAAGTTGTTTACTATATAAATACATTTACTCAAGCTATGACTGATGGCGTCGTTAAGGCATCAGTCTCGATCAGTAAGGTACTATCAATCGCTATCAGGCCTAAAATACGATGGTCTGTGTCTTTTATGGAACTACTTGTCTAGTCCTTATAAGCATATACTACATTTAACCCTTCCCCTACAACCATCCCTTGTCATGTCAATAAGAGAGACGGGAAATAAAACTACAACATTTCTTATCTCAGGTTAAATAGGAAAGCTCGCTGCTAATATTAAGATATCTGAACATTTTCTATTGTGAGCTTATATTATTATTATTAGCCCTCCGTCTTACTACCCGTTCGGGTTATACGCTCTTACGCTAATGTGTAGTGGTAGGGTGATTGTGAGATGAAATGAAGGACCTACAAGTTTAACGTGGGATCCGAACCACGGTAGAGGCCTGGCATTCCTTACATTCACAAGTTGTGATTAATACACGTCTTGTCAGAGGTGAAGGAAGGGTTCGGCAATCAGATAAATCCGTGCCGTGACCAAGGATTGAACCCCGGACCCCCAGCACAGAGGTCTTGACAAATTACCCCTAGACAGCCAGGTCATCGTGAGCTTATAAAATGACTATATTTGTTAAATGAAGGCTAAATCTAGATACTTTTTTGTTTTTCATTAAGTCTCTTCTCATAGTTTCATGAATACCCCTATGTCTAAAAGAAAGGTCGTTAAAAATGATATAATGTTACATTTTCAAAATTTTGTTTCTATTAATAAAACTCAAAATATAGGATTGTTAAAGAAAAATGTGCATTAAATCGAGAAAGGCAAAATTCATATTAAGTGTACCCCACACTTGCTTAGAGAGAGAATGAAGAAACATTTGGGGAAAAAGTTAGGTGCTACACCGTTGCCTTCCACAGTGAATTACCTTGAGCGAGCGCAAAAGGGCCTACCAATTTTGCCAGGAAAGTTATTTCCACATATCTTCCAGAGTTCTTTAACATGCCGCAATCGACATGGGACCAACGTATTTACTTCCCCTCCGAAGGAAGTTGTGCTACAGAATTTTAGCGCTCGATAAAAATTCGCTGACCTCAGCTGAGTTTTGAACACACGAACATCGGGTCCTGGGGCGAACACAAAGACCACCGCAGCCAACATATTTAACTAGTCCTATGTATATATTTTTAAAAAATATCATAATATTGTGTGTATTGTATTTTGGAAATAAGCCCATAACTGATTTTATTGTAGGCTTAAATAATAATAATAATATTTAGCACCGCGTCTTACTACCCGTTCGGGTTATACGCATTAAGTACTAATTACTCTCATGTATTAGGAATTGGGAAGGTTGAATTAGAGGAAGAGAACCCGCATTTGCGTGGAGGGAGAGTGGAAAACCATTTAGGAAAAAACACCCCCAGTTCACCCGACCGAGATTAAAACTCGATCTCCCCGTCCTCAGCGGTTGAGCTCAACACGACTAGCGCGTTAGCCAACCACGGCACCGAGGCGGGTCTGTAGGCTTAAAAAATATCACTTGGACCTATTTCCTTTTGGGGGATATTACATACATACTCTTCAAATTATCGTATATATTATCATGTTGAATAAATATGCTAATAACATATTTATAAGAAATGTAACTTTGTCTGATAAAAAAACTGTAGTATCTGATTGAAAACGTTCTATTAAGTAGTATTATTCATCAACATGTCCGGTTTATCGATTCTCGATAGTAATGTACGCAAGTGGAAGAACGAAGAACAATCTACAGAACATGTTATTAACGACTGAACGCAGTGATGCCTGAAACTAAAACAAATGAAAAGTAAAACTCTTGAGGACATAAAGTTTATACCCCCTAACCCATTTCAGCCTCAACATCCTTCTCCTACCCACTCCCCTGTCCCTACTTCTTGAGAGAGGCACCCCCTGGAAATTACGTCCATGCAACCCGCTTCACTAAACTTAACAACGTGTTGCGTAACAAAACGGGGGAAATACGATCACTGTAGAGGATTTTTACGTTGCGAATTAGAACGCATGAATTCACCGTGTAGTTTTGGAAGGCGGGTGTTTATATACTGTTACGAGAAGAGGGAACTAATACTTTGTCGTAATACTGGACAGGGGGGGAGATTATTAGAAAACATTATGTTACCACCGTCGTATTAAAGGTGGAATAGAAGGTGATGTGAAAGAAAAAAATCTGTGTTTTTGTCGATTTTATGGCGAAACTTTTTTTTTTTTTGCCAAAATTAACACATGATGACCTCAACATATCTTGAATCTATATGAAGAATATCCTGACGACTTTTACTCTTCATTTAAAAAATCTCTCATCTAATGCCGTGATTTTCATAACAGATATTCAACAACTGTTGATATCACCACGTGAAGGAAATTATTATTATTATCATCATCATTAGCACCACGTCTTACTACCCGTTCGAATTGTACGCACTTACGCTAATGTGTAATGGTAGGGCGATTGTGAGATGAAATGGAGGACCTACAGTTTAACGTTGGATCCGAACCACGGTGGAGGCCTGGCATTCCTCACATTCACAAGATGTCTTGTCAGAGGTGAAGGAAGGGTTTGGCAATCAGATTTCTAATAGCTCAACGTGGAGTATACATGAAGCAGTGTTCACTTTATATTATAGAGGAAGCATTGTAATTGTGAAACTTTCCAACAGATTTAATGACAAAGGTTTGACTTTTTATAGGGCTCCTCTCCCCAAACTCGAAAAGATGCGTCTTTCATGGTTTGATGGTTTAACCTTCGGGGACTGACGCCAAAAATAATAACACAAGGAATGCTGCCGTTGTATTTTTGTGACATTCAATAATGTTATAAATAATAATCAAAAATACATACTTTAATACATAATATTATTAGATACAGATTTGAATAATTTTGTATTTTCCTAATTTTGATTTTTTAAAAAAAGAAAATTACAATAATGTAAAACTGTTACAAAAATATAGCTTATTATTAGAGAAAAAATATAACAAAAAAATTTAAAGCATCATTTTATATTTTAATGTATGACAAAATTATTGATTACTTCTAAGTTATTACTGTTATTTTATTGTAAGCATA
This sequence comes from Timema poppense, assembly GCA_902141375.1. Taxonomy (NCBI): domain Eukaryota; kingdom Metazoa; phylum Arthropoda; class Insecta; order Phasmatodea; family Timematidae; genus Timema; species Timema poppense. The sequence goes on from CABFOV010005103.1 coordinate 42,029, forward strand.
GGGCAGCAATTAGCCAGACGTATGACAGCATTACTGGCACCGTTACGTATTCTCAACATTCTTGCATTGTGCCAGCTAAAACTCATGTAGGTCTATCACAGAAAATAAACAATTTTTTTTAAATGTTTGATGACATCATGCTACGCATCACAACTAATTGGAAATACTTGGAGGGAATCCAACCTATTAAGGTTAACTTTAAAAAAAACCTTCGCAAAAATGCAACAGTGGCAGTCACAGAAAATTGGATTTCGCTCAAACGATGTTTCAATGTAATATGGTTCAAATTTGAAGTAAAAACGTGATTTTTAATATAACTTTAAAATAATTGTAGTTTACTAGTGAATGATTTTCAAAAAAATACATCTTTTCGGAAATACTATCTATTATTTTGTTCAAAAATTATATCTGACTGGTGTTTTACATTATGTACAACCCAATATCAGTCTATAGATTATATAGTATTTAATATATGTTCTAAATTATATTAGACACTATTAGAAGTTATTTACGAATTTTTCGTGCCGTTTATTTATCCTATTTACCATTTTATAGGTAAACTACTAATGAAACAAATCCCTTTTACTGTGTGTGTTCCTTATTTGTAGACTTTATTAATTTAATTTGGTAAAAAAAACTATTTTAGCTATTTTTTTTAACATTACAATCTGATTCTTCCAGCCAGACGCCTTAGCTCAGTCGGTAGTGTGTCTGCCTACTGAGATACGGGTCCCGGGTTCGATTCACGATACGGCCTAAGATGTATCATTGATGAAAATATGGGTTTACACTTTCACGTTGATAAGTTAACGGCCGGGAGACTGGATGTTGTGTCTGTCCTAGTTTTAAGTTGGATTATAAGACATTAACCTACGACAGGCCTATCAAGCCGGTAGTGGAGAATATATGGCTTCAATAAAAAACTGACCACAGACTGGAACCAGTAATGGATGTTAATACAATATAATTCTATAAATAACATCATAGTCCACTCTTCCTCGCATTTGTTGTTTAGTAATAAGTACACGACAGAAATTAAGAAATAACCACCTATTGTTCATTTATCTTAACACGCGATTTAATCACTAATGCATGTGCATATTTACATTAGCACAAGTCTAAATTTATGACTAGGATTTCTACGTGCAGCCCATATTTCTTATCTTTATTTCCACAAACGTAAAAAACAAATATTTTATAGCCCGTGAAAAGGTGGATGTATTAATCAAAACGTTTTATTACTATTATTATCGTACAACATTTTATGAATACAAAATTAGATTATTATTTAAAAGGGACTAGATTATATTACTATCTACGTACTTTATTTTTAAATTTCAAATTAAAATATAGAGTACAAATAATACTAGCGGTGCCGAATAATTATTTTCATTTTACGGAGCCGTAGAATAAAATAGTTTGTAGTTAATTTCCATTTAAAAGTAGCACATTAAGATTTTTTGGTTCAAAATGAGTAACTATAGTAAATAAATTATACGAATGAAAGCAGTAATATGAACAAACTAATTAAAACTCACAATTATAATTATATCAAGGTTTTGCGCATGGCTCGTCCTTTTAAAAATGGTATTTATACACGTGTATACATATACATAGTTGGGTTTTTCCCCTCTACAAAATGTTAAAATGAGTTTCGAATATTTTATGGTATAAACGAAGCGTGAACTATATCATTAGATTATTAAAATTAAAAACTGTAAAGCTATAGATATTAATTTAACAATTGTTTTAATTTATATAATTATTACTACTAATCAAACATAAATTAATATATATTTTAAGCTTTACAATTTGTTTTATAAAGAATTAACATTAAAATAATATTATAAATACATTTGCTGCACTACTTATACTATTTATTGAAAAACCTACCCACTAAGTTGTATTAAACATTTAACAATTCCATAATATAACATGGTCTAGACTTCTATGCTGGCGGCCGGGGTTCAATCCTCGGTCCCGGCAAAGATTTATCTGATTTCCAAACCCTTCTTTCACCTCTGACAAGACATCTTGTGAATGTGGGGAATGTCAGGCCTCCACCGTGGTTCGGATCCCACGTTAAACTGTAGGTCCTCCATTTCATCTCACAATCACCCTACCATTACACATTAGCGGAAGTGCGTATAACCCGAACAGGTAGTAAGACGCGGTGATAATAATAATAATAATAATAATAATAATAATATAACAAATAACAAGCATTAGTAAATGATATCCAAAAATGTTAAGTGTACACGTAATAAAATAGATTAATATGTGATGTTAATAAGAGTATATTTTAAAATTAATTAAAACCCCAATATCCATTGAATCATCTAAAATAACTAATTATAAATATTAAATTATGTGAATGTTCTTATACCTACAAAGGTTTTTTTGTGAGTGTCTATAACACAAAAGTAGTTATTATTATTACTATTATTATTAATAATATTAGCAGCCCCGCGTCTTACTACCCGTTCGGGCTATACACACTTACGCTAATGTGTAATGGTAGGGTGATTGTGAGATGAAATGAAGGACCTACAGTTTAACGTGGGATCCGAACCACGGTGGAGGCCTGACATTCCCCACATTCACAAGATGTCTTGTCAGAGGTGAAAGAAGGGTTTGGTAATCAGATAAATCTTTGCCGCGACCGAGGATTGAACCCCGGCCACCAGCACAGAAGTCTAACACCTTAACCCCTGGACCCCCAGGTCACCAAAAGTAGTTGTTAATATAGTTATATAATATTCAACATCCAGCACTAAATAAAAAAAAGTTTGATAAAATAAGTAGTTTTGGCTTTACGGTATTACAATGAAAATAAATTTCGAAATGTATTGTGCCACAAACTAATAGATTCTATAGGTGAGTGATAAATATGATGGAGCTTTATTCTAATTGTGTATGTATAGTTGGATATTTACTCATTTAATTCTAGCTTATAGAGAGAACAACATGTGATATCTATTAATTTTATTCCGGTTTAAATTAGGATCAAAATAAATATTTAACCATGATTTATCGAATAAAAATATTTCAGCAGATGTTTTGTGAAATACAAGTAAATAATTTGTATCTGTCGAAATTAATAATCAACAAATATTGTATTAATATTTAAACCTTTTAGTTTTATAATGTCACAATCGTTGAGTCTTAACAATTAACACAGAAATAGCCCATAAACTTTATATTTTGAACTCTAAAAGATGACCTAAATGGTGATTATTCTAAATTCTGGCCACCGTTTGATGAATAATTGCGGCCAACTTTAACAAACATCTATCAAGCGATAATATTCTAAGGAATAATCGTATTTATTAATTTGGTTTATATATTTTATGGATTAAGAATATGCCTTAAGAATGTTTTATTTATTTAAAAATCTTGTATTCTACTCCAATTATTTGATTATATAATAATGACATAATACTCAAAGTGATATATATTTATTTATTTTATTGAGGTATTTAACATTCCACTTCTGAACCTACCGATTATATCAGCACACGAGAATTTCTATGAGCGAGAGCGAAAGGGGCCTACCAATTTTGCCAGGAAAAGTTATTTCAAAAACCTTTCAGGGTTCTTTTACCCTCTCATGGTGTCTACTCAACTTGACCAATGAAATCCTCGACCTTTTCCCTGATTTCCCCTGATCATTTCCTAAAATTCCCCACTAAAATGTATGTAACATCCTTCTAACTCTCC
>CABFOV010005104.1:0-13620 GCA_902141375.1 Timema poppense
ATATATATATGTGTGTGTGTTTAGGTGTGTATGTTATCTCATTTTAAACAAGTAGGTAAGGAAACTTGAACATAAAAAAAATCTAATGTTTTTATAACGAAGCCGTAGGGGTTTTTAGTTGTTGGGGTAAGAAATGTAAGGGGGAGGGGGATTATATAACACTCCCCCCAAAATTCCTACAAAACTATAAACGTTTAATCTCTCTTAATTTAAATATTTTAGTGAAGGATATTGATTGGTATTGATAATTTTTAGTTTGGGGTTGATATTTTTGGATGAGCCTTAAATTTTCAGAAATATATTTATTGTGAAAAATTAAAGATGATGATCTCTATAAATATATTCGTAATAAATTGAACTTAATTTAAAATAATATTTTGTCCAGCTTATTTATAGTTATTGGCCTAGAGAAAGCCAAAATTAATTTACACCAGAGTATTATATTGGAACTATAACATTAATATTGCTTTAAAATTCTTATCTTAATTTAATTTTGCCTCGAATAATCCTTCCCCTGGCTTTAAATAAATGTTTAAGCTATGTATCTTTCATCAAAATCTCAAATAAAACATTGTGAATGCTAAAGATTAAAGAAATATAACATTCTGTAAAACATTTATGTTTCACAAATGGAATGATTTAATATATTTTTTAATTATAAAATTACATTCTATCTTATTATTATACCCGCCTCGGTGGCGTAGTTGGCTAACGCGCTTGTGTTGAGCTCTACTGCTGAGGACGGGGAGATCGATGTTCGAATCTCGGTCGGATGAACTGGGGGTGGTTTTTCCTAAATGGTTTTCACTCTCCTTCCACGCAAATGCGGGTTCAATTCCTCTAATTCAACCTTCCCAATTCCTAATCCATTAGGGTAATTAGTACTTAAAGCGTATAACCCGAACGGGTAGTAAGACAGTGGTGCTAAATATTATTATTATTATTATTATTATTATGTTTTACTTAGCTCTTTTATCAAAGGGAACACTAAGTCCATTTCACACCAAAATATAATGCGTGGAGCACACGATGTGGGCTTTACTTTTGGAAAATAGCTTTCATTATTTTAAACGACTAGTTTCACATCGCATGACGCGCTATAGCGGACATATAGTGCACGCCGAATCATTATATTTCTCGATTGCTGGACTGGAATATATTCATTTTTTAAAACATCGTGAATGTTCTTTCCTAAAATCCATCTTTATAATTCGAAGGACTATCACGAACTGTTCTGGGCTCAATCTGAATTGGGTTTTGAATTTATCATCATCAAGGTGCAATTCATATGTTATTTCATTATAGTCACTGGGTTATTGAAGTTTATCAATAATTGGATAAACCCATTTTTTTTCGTCTCTTTGACAAAGAGAATAAAACCAAGAGGTGGTCATCAAAATCAGAATCGTCACTGCCACAAATCTGTGTAGAAGAGCAGGAGGAATTATATTCACACCTGGGTACCTTGATTACCATTCTAACTTTGAAATGAAAACTGACAAAATTGGCTAGAAACATAGTTCTTGGTGTAGGATGAGAAAACGTGCGACATGCATAATATTTTGGTGTGAACAATTAAACCAAAAGAGCTCGACTACGTAGCGTATAACGCGTGACGCATCCAACTTTGGTGTGAAATAACCTTTATTGAAGTGGATTTTGGGGCGGCAGGGTGGGGGGGTGGGGGGGAATTAAATATACATACATACAATTAACTTAAATTACTAGAATACGTTAATATTTTGATAGTATTATTATTATTATTAGCACCGCGTCTTACTACCCGTTCGGGTTATACGCACTTACGCCAATGTGTAATGGTAGGGTGATTGTGAGATGAAACGGAGGACCTACAGTTTAACGTGGAATCCGAACCACGGTGGAGACCTGGCATTCCCCACATTCACAAGATGTCTTGTCAGGGGTGAAGGAAGGGTTTGGTAATCAGATAAATCTGTGCCGGGACCGAGGATTGAACCCCGGCCGCCAGCACATAAGTCTGACACCTTACCCCTAGACCACCAGGTCACTCTATTTTGATAGTAATTAATGAGTTAATAAAATTTTGTATCAAAAATTTAGTTAATTTAGAGCTCTCTCATTTCACAAATATTACTCAATGAAAATAAATATTTATGATATATTTCTTAAATACTATTTTTTGGTAAGGTACTTAATATTATATTTACCTATATTACTAATGTACGTAATCACGTTATTATTTTTACGGCATTTATTCCAATGCTTGTACAATATTATTCGTGTATCAGTGGGTCAGTAGACCTTTTCCTCGGTGAAGATGTTTAAATATTCCTGTCCAGCCCTGCTATTCGAGGGTGACGAGGTAATCCTACAGCTTCCAAGAACTCCCTTGTGTTAAACTAATCTGTCTGAAAGTGTCACAGCTACTTGTCAACTGATCTACCCTTCCCCCCCTCCTCCTAAAAACCTACCTTACCTACGCTTCCTTATCAAGACACGTGCCCCAAATTCCCCCTACACTCACAAGCACTTGTCCCTGCGGGATTATCTTGTTTGGCGTGGTTTTACTTGAACAATTTTCATAAACTTTTACTATCGTGAAACTTTCATCATATTTGATTAAAGTTTTACAATAATAATAATACTAACCGTTTTTTGTTTTTGTTCCTTTCCAAAGTAATTTTTTGTTGAATATAATTTTGAATTTTGACGGCAGCTGTCAAAAGTGACATTACAATAAGTAACAATAAATGAAGTTTCTTTTCTTTAATCTTTTTGAAAGCTTAAGTTTAGAATCTGCCTTATTATAATAATTGTATTCTTTTAAATAATTATTAATATTAGTTCAAGTTGAATGATATTTTTGTTATCACTGCATCCTACTACCCATTCGGGCCATACGCAGAAAATAATTCTTAGCGGTCTACATTAAATTTAATTATTTCCCTGCTGCTAGCTATCAAATTAGAATTTAAAAAACATACAATTAAAAGGTAAATTTAATTTTAAAGATTTTTTTAATGAGGTTCAGTACAACCACTTTAAATTTAAAACACAAACCTTTAAGTAACTAGATAGTAGACTACATACATTTATTTGTTTGGCCACATTTTTATTTTATTATACAATAGGAATTAATTTTACGTATGGAACATTGCTTTAATTGCTCCCCTATAAATTTATTTTGGACATATGACAACTATTAATTTATTAAATAATAAAAGATGAGTATAATAAATTAAAAATAAATGTTTAAAATCATCACTCTATTGCCATAATATAAATACACATAATTGAATTAAATTTAAAAAAAATCACCCAATTTACCTTAAAATAAAGATATCGCATTAATTTTCTATATATTTCATTTATTTAAATATTTATCCTTTTTAATCACACACAAACTAGCCTAACTTCACACAAAAGCGCTTTGTAATACACACCCAGCCCTTCAATCTAGTTTTATAAGACTATCTGAAATACTCGTCTTTTTGCCTGAAAGAAATGTTTTGAGTTTAATGATTGTGCGTGGAAAAGAACTTCAAATTTAGTGAACTTAAGTCCTGTGTTGCCACAGTTTTTGATTAATTCGAATATCTAATCAACATTTTTAAATTCTGTCTTCTATTTTCACACATTTTGGAAAACGATTTAAAAAAAAATTGAAGTCTCAGATTAGGTAGACAATTATCACAATATGCTCATGTCAGACAAACAAATTATTCATTTTAATAACATAAAAGGTATATGAAGAAGATACACTTATTTAATAATTTTGTCAACTCTGTTCGAATAAACCAAGGATTCTCTTTATCTTTTTTTCTACAATCTTACCACCATACGGCCATTGGTGTGTGTGTGTGTGTATATATATATATATAACGCTGTTACATCACGATTTGGAAATGTGCCACAAGTCTTGGTGGTACCTTGCTACTTCACGATTTTGACAAAAAAAATTAGGGTGTTTTTGGTTATTTATACATGTATCTTGTTATTAATATCTTCCTTGAAAATGTCTAATACTTTTATTCAAAATAAATTAATACGTCTTTGATTTATAAATAATAAGAAGTTGGCCACGCGGTCCAACATCACACATGACGGAATTATCGACTCCGAATGACTTTGTCACATTACTAAATATCCTCCGCTACAGGAATAGTCTAATCAAAGTATCCTGCGAGGGTTGGACATGTTATGGTAGGGATGTTGGGGACGCGAGAAAAGATTAGTCTTTTTCCATTTTTATAGAAAAACATTATTCTGTTCAAAATAAATATTTCTCCATTAGAAACATAGTCTAATTTTCTTCATATGTTTAAATCATGAATAATTGTTAAATATATATATTTAATGGGCATAGTGGCATTAAATGACGAATTTTTAAAAGAAGAGAAAAAAAGTCAATAAATTCCAGATCACTCTTGACAGCTATTCAAAAACTCTGAAATCACCATGTAAAGAAAACTATTCTCTCTGCTTATACTGGAGAAATATTTTATTCATTTTATCAAAAACATAAATAATTTGATATAAAAACAAAACCAAAACAATGTAAAAATTTTTTGCATCCCTTTCCACCCTACCTTAACAGCGCAAAGTTTGTTTGAAGAGTAAGTAAGGTGAGATGCCGTTTTAAGACGCATCTCACTGAAATTATCATAGTCTAGAACTTTCTATAAACGACAGCATTGAACTCATTCTTCGTTCTTTTCCTTGTTGGGTTCTGAAGAAGACTTCAGATTGTGTTGGCAAGAAAAGGACAAAGAAGTGTTGAATTACCTTACAAAATCATTATAAAAAATAATATTAAAGGATAATATTATTTTGCTTATTATTGAATTTATAATCTGAAATTTATATGAGTTGTATTAAAAAATAATTATTACAACGTGAAGTGATTATTTTAGAAAATGATCCCCCTTATTCTGCTCAACCAAAATTTTCATTTTTAATCTCTTTCTAGATCTCTAAGAGAGAAGTATTGAGATCGTCAAAAAAATCGGACTCAAGATTTTGACAAATGTCATCATTTCATGACCCCATGAAATCGAAAAAGTGGATTTAGCGATGCCGTCTGCCTGTTTCTCTGAATAGAGCCGAAACTATTTTACCGATAGGACTAAAACTTGGCATCTACGATTTTCATTAAGGTTCCACCGAGGAATCTTCGTTGGCTTTTTAGATATATAACCCTAAAATAATGTGTAAAAAAGAGAAAAAATCAATTGTCTCAAAATCCACTCTAACGATTTTTATTAAATATTGTATCTAGACATGGTTTAACATTTCAAACAAAATGGAACTTATCTTTTTTCCATGAAAATTGATTTTATGGTTTTATGCATGTCTAGGAACCTACCATTTTTTTTAATCATATCTTCCCAACTATTAGTGATAGTATATAACTTATCATTGGGAAGATGTAGTACTATTAAATATAAAACCTTTTTAATTTAAATATATTTTATAATACCAAATGTTTATTGGCTATGAGCAAACACACACACACACATATATATATAAAAATTTGTAACATGAAATTGATTGTAATGCTTTATGGTGGAGAGATATTCTCCTCTTTACTCAATTTTTTTGTAACATTGTATATTATTTTATTTATTCTCTTTGGTGCTGTGTTTCTGGAACAATGTATATTATTTCAATTCATAAATCCTACGAGCTCTTAGTAAATTATTTTATTTTAAGATTAGCTTTTTGGGGTTTCAAACCCTCCCAGAAATGTTATGAACAAAAATATATGGCTTTATTTATGGTTCAAACAATATTAAAATTAAGCAAAACGTACAAATTAGGGAGCTGTGCTACCATAAAAAGCACTTCAGATAGCTTCTAGAGGTGTTTAATATTTAGAATTTTTCCTAGTCTTCAGCAATTAGGGGGTTATGTGGCCAAAAAAACACACTTCTGTAAGGTTTTAGAGGTTTTAATATACTGAATGTTTCCTAACCTTTGGCAGCAATGAGGTTATGTCGCAACAAAAAAACCTTCAGATGGCTTCTAAAGGTGTTAAATATTTAGGATTTTTCCTACCCTTTGGCATTTATGGTGTTATGTTGCAAACGAAAACACTTCAGATGGCATTTAGAGGTGTTTAATATTGAGAATTTTTCCTAGCCTTCGGCATTTAGGGTGTTATGCTGCCAAAAATAAAACCACTTCAGATACCTTCTAGAGGTGTTTAATATTTAGTGGGTTATGTTGCAAAAAGAAACTTGTGATAGCTTCTAGAACTGTTTATATATATTTTTAATCTGGCTTCCGGTAATTGGGGGATGTGTCCACCAAACCTCCCCTGAAATTATTGGCTGGCTACAGCCTAATGTACCTAATAAACTCATAACAAACGTAGGATATATATATATATATATATATATATATATATATATATATGTATATGGCGTATATACTATTTGATAAAGATATTGTAACTCCCTACTTGTTGTAGTTGGTAAAGCACTTTATACATTTAAATTAACCACAAAGAGTTTTGGTTTGAATTACTGCTTCCCTAAATAATTACTAATGAATATCAACACACAAGCTGCAAATAATTTTAATCGCAAGAATGTCCTTATGGAGGAGAATACACTTTAATTAATTTAAATTTATTGAAAAATGACACCTTGACACTAAAATAAAATTGAACTCGGGATCTTAGAGCGTCAATGTTCTAGCACTGAGCTATCCAGGATTCGTCCCTCGCTCATGATAGTATATTAACGCGCACTGACGATATAAAAGTGTAGTCAGTTTAGTCAGTTCAGACTATAATTATGTAAATATTATAGTATAGGCCTTTATCAAAGATACAGCTATAGATCACATGATTTGACGAATGGATTAGTGAACTCATTTCTAGTTACTTTTCTAATTGTCAAATAATGATTTTTCCATTAAAATCAGTCTAAATCATACATTCAAATTATCCACTAATAATCTTAGTTTGAATTACAGCTTCAACTCGGAACCCGTTTTTGTTTGATGATCCGGGGCCTTGTTACCAGTTATTAATAATATTCTATTGCTTTTTGTCCCAGGGCCTTGTTACCACTGGTTCATAATCTGCCATTGTTTTATATCCCGTAGCCTTGTTACCACTGGTTCATAATCTGCCATTGTTTGATATCCAAGAGCCTTGTTACCACTGGTTCATAATCTGCCATTGTTTGATATCCAAGAGCCTTGTTACCTCTGGTTCATAATCTGCCACTGTTTGATATCCCAGAGCCTTGTTACCTCTGGTTCATAATCTGACATTGTTTGATATCCCGTAGCCTTGTTACCGCTGGTTTTATAATCTGCCACCGTTTGATATCCCAGAGCCTTGTTACCTCTGGTTCATAATATGCCATTGTTTTATATCCCAGAGCCTTGTTACCACTGGTTCAATAATGTGCCATTGTTTAATATCCCAGAGCCTTGTTACCGCTGGTTCATACTCTGCTTTTGTTTTGTCCCGGTGTCTTGTCACCACTGGTTCATAATCTGCCATTGTTTAATATCCCGTAGCCTTGTAACCACTGGTTCATAATGTGCCATTGTTTGATATACCGTAGCCTAGTTACCACTGGTTCATAATGTGCCTTTGTTTGATATCCCAGAGCCTATGTTACCACTGGTTCATAATCTGCCATTGTTTAATATCCCGTAGCCTTGTAACCACTGGTTCATAATGTGCCATTGTTTGATATCCTAGAGCCTTGTTACCTCTGATTCATAATCTGCCATTGTTTAATATCCCGTAGCCTTGTTACCTCTGGTTCATAATGTGCCATTGTTTAATATCCCGTAGCCTTGTTACCACTGGTTCCTAATCTACTATTTTGTGATGTCCCACGGCCTGGTTACACGAGTAGTACATGACTCGAACCAACTGGTTGAACTCATGGTTATGCATACAAAATAATCGACAGCCAACTGGTTAACCCAAAAAAGACCAACTAAGAAAATTGATCTTAGTATCCAGGATTCAAACTCAAGACCACAACTCCCGGTTGAGCCATGTATTGACCATTTTAAATTACTAAATAACAGTGAAGTTCCTTAGCAGAAAAAATACAACACTGTTGGGAACAAAGAGCTGGCAATCCCAGCTTACTTTCCCAATCCCACATGCCCATCCCCATCTTCACAACCCCCTCCCCTCCCCCCTTCAACCATGTTAAATATTCCCTTTCAAAATGTTATAGCCTATTCATTCTAGGAGAAGCTTGCTGGACGAATCTCCTTAAATAAGAAAAATATTTCGATGGCACGGTGGTAATCACTGTGGGGCGGAAACCCAAAAAGTGGGTAGGTAAGGGAAGATAGTAGTAGCAAATACAATATAGTTTCACGTGGAAACCCTTACAAGGAGATATCAAACACACTGCGTAACTAGGAACAATCCGAGGAAAGTGACGGCAGTCAGTTGAGGTATTACAAAGGGCCTTTACTTCTCTTCTCCTGCAAACCTCTACATCTCTCTCTATCTCTGTCTCTTTTCTCAATGATGAGGGTCTTTGGATGAATAGGCTTGCAAATGTCTCTCGCTTCATCTGCAAGTTACAGGTCTTGTGGGTGTATCACATGACAAATAGGGTCTTCTTGCGAGGCCTATGGCGAAGCAACGTCAGTGTGTTCTCTAGTTCCACTTTGTCTGGTTTGACAAAATCAAAACGGATTGAGGGTAAAAGTAGGTTTAATATTATTAGAAAGAAGGCCGTCGGTGTAAGGTGATGAAATGTTTATTTTAAGGTGTATCACAACTAAACGAAATTGCTTCAGTAAATAAAATAATCTACCATACACCTTAATTCAGTTGGTAGCGTATCTGTCTACTGAGCTAAGGGTCTCGGAATCGATTCTTGGCATGGCCGAAAAAAATTATCATTGGAGAATTGTGAGTTTACCCTATCCCAGTGATTAATTAAATGCAGGGGACTGAATGTGGTGACTGTCCTAGTCTTAAGATGGATTATAAGTAATAGTAAGCTAGGACAGGCTTAGCCATCTGTTAGTGGAAATAAACATGGCTTGAATAAAAAATTGACCCAGTCCATAGGCTGGAAACCGTAAGGGATTAAATTAAAGGAACGTAAAGATTTAGTAATCTCAACAGTATTTGAATGTGTGGTATGGGTAATGCGGAATTTAAACATGAAATTTATCTTTATAAATTACTGATTTAATGGTGAGGAAGGTTAAACTTGGAGGTAGTGTACCAACATTTGCGTAGAGGGAGAGTTGAAAATAATGGTACGGAACTCCGCGCGAACTTTCTGTCTCTATTGTTTAGAGTTGGAGATATTTACTCAAAATTCGTAATGTAATATACACTTGCAAACCCGAGAAGAAATTGCACTAGACATACGTATATATTTTTATTCGTGGTTTTAAATTTCGTAATTTAATTTTTAAATAATTAACGTCTTAATTTGTATATTTGAACCAATAAGAAACATCGGTATTGGGTCGCCGATGGCCAAAATTTCATATTAATATTTTGACTCCCGGTTAAAATAATGGTAATTTTTCTAGGGTATGCACATCTTATGGTTATCGCAATGCTATTAAATTTCTATTTTATAAATTATGACGCATAAAATAGGTAATTATTGACTATTGAGTCTAAAATGAGAGAGATAGAAACTTTATAGCCTATTTTGAGAAAATTTATTTTTTCTCTTTTCATCCTATAGTAAACTGCTATTAATTTTAGGGTTAGACAGGCACACAAACAGACGGCGACACAAACAGACGGCGTTGCAAAATATTTTTTTTTTATTAGGGCGATCATAAAACTTCTAGAATCATCAAAATCTTGAGTTCGATTTTTTTGACGATCACAATACTTTCTCTACCTGTAAGATAGCGAGAAAGTAAAAAGTTTTTTTGCGTTATCTTGCTTCTCACATTAAAGCATTGTTTATCAAAGTGTTGGTGATAGAAGACCCCCAAATAGAAGCTATGATAACTGAGGGGCCACCGAGACCCTGGTAGATGCGAATTGAAAATTATGAATAGGAAACATTATTTTTTAAGTAATTCCATTTTATGATTAAATACACATAAGAATAAATTAGTTTATTAAACTAATTGCGGAAAACCAATATCAAATAATTACTTTGCATTAATTGTTTGATAATTTCTATCACATTAAACCTCAAAATATTTGATAAATAGTTATTGTTCATAATTTGTTGACCTAAGTTTAGCACATTCTTCATCATCTATGTGACCTGTGTCTATCGAATATATTTTTTAGTATTATTTATAATTTGTTGAAAGATGACAGCTCTGCTCAGAAATCGTCGACCTCAGTGGACTTTGGGTAAAGTACGTGCCTCAGAACCCGACAGTTATAGGTTTCAACCCAATCACGTTCTAAAGATTTTTCTTAAGAGATAAAAATTAGTAGTATAACTTCCTTCGGAATGGAAGTTAGGCCGTTGGCCCCATTTAGATTGTGTCATGTAAAAGAACCCTGGAAGGTATATTAATAGGACTATATCTTTCCTGGTCAAATTAATAGGCCCTTTCACTATCGCTCATAGAAACTCTCCTGTGGTAATATAATCAGTAGGTTCATAAAGTACACGTTAAATACCATAACTTAAGAAAACCCACTGGAATTGGACCCGGTACCTTTGGATTTGCGTGCCAATGTTCTACCGCTGAGCTTTCCAAGATTCATCACGTGCTCGGGGTAAATAATTTAACGGTGGCTCCATCCGCTTGGACAGTGACATAGCTACAATGATTTGCAACCGGTTTTGATATTCATTGTACTTTATTATTATGATGATTATTATTATTATATTATTATGATTCATGCCATTGTATCCATAGCACCAGTTCTAAATTTATCGAATTTGACTTTTATCATAAAAGAAAAGCCTTTTCAGAGTTATTTAAGCCACTTATTTATCATTAATTTATCCTGTAAAGGTTCTGCCTCATATATTTATATTTACATTATTCTGATTTACTCTTAAGCTATTTTTTTTAGATTACGGTTACTTTTGATTCTTATCACTGTTAATTTATATTTTTTCATAACTATTCATCAGCATAGATAATTATTTAGCTGATTGCTTATCTTGTTTGCTCATGTAATTTTATATTTTTAAAAGGTACTTGTGTACTTTTCACGGTAACCTGGTGGTCTAGGGGTAAGATGTCGGACTTCTGTGCTGAGGGTCCAGGGTTCAATCCTTGGTCCAAACACAGATCTATCTGATTACCAAACCTTTCCTTCACCTCTGACAAGACATCTTGTGAATGTGGGGAATGCCAGGTCTCCACCGTGGTTCGGAATTCCACGTTAAACTGTAGGTCCTCCATTTCATCTTATAATCACCCTACCATTACAGATTAGCGTAAGTGCGTATTGCCCAAACGGGTAGTAAGACGTGGTGCTAATAATAATAATAATAATAATAATAATCTATTTTTCACTACTGCTCTGTTAAAGTTTCCAAGTTTCCACGACTGTAGGCCAGAACTATAAAAAAAGAAATTGAAATTGAATTTGAATTGAAACTATTGCTAGATTTCCAGGGATCCCGTGGACCACACTTTTAAAAACACACCGTTGTAGGTTGCACAAACTCCTTTTAAAAATACATCATATTACTGCTAAGCTTTAGCTATTTTAAAACTATATTTTAATACTCCATTTCATAATTTATTCTAAGAAATTAATAAAATCTCAAATAATTCATAAACAATCTCTTTGGAAAATATTTTAGAGTGAAATGGGGATACTTGTGGACGGTTTAATAACTTTATGTGAATTTTACCAAAGGAAATAAATTAAGCTAAATGAAATTTAATTAAAAGTTCACATATCGATATTTGAACTCAACACGCTTTTGTGGCCGCATAGTCTAAGGTACTACTCTCGCAGTCTGTTAGACGGCTGATAATGGGAAGATCAAGGTTCTAAACTCTGTCGGGTGTCCTGATGTTAGTTTTTGTAAAAAAAAATTCACTCCCCTTCCACCAAAATTCAGGTACACTTCTTCTAAATGTAATATATAATATTACAAAAGCGTATTACATAAAGGGTTGGCAAGACTGTTTGATAAATATATTTATGTAAATTCCCTTACCTCGAATGTTTACTTAGAAAATAATCTCTTACGGCTACGTTTGGTTGGTCGTTTGTTATCTGTTGATCTGCTGTCATGCTAGTTAAGTTTGTACGCGCATTTGTTATATGTATGAATTTCTAAATATTTATTATTTATTATGCATATTAATAAACGTAAAAATATAGTTCAATAAAAATGTTAATAATTTTTATTTCCATATCACGAAGTAAATGTGTTATTGTATACGTCCATAAATTAATACAAGTTTTCTATAATTTCATTAAAATAATTTAAATGTCAATAGAATTGAATAAAAATGAAGTTTATCATTGCCAACAAAATATAAATTATGCAGTTATGTATGAAATGTTTCGATAATGAGAGACGCTATGAATATATAATAAGTATGTAAAAAATGAAATTTGTCCTCGTTGAATAAAAAGGGAAGAAGGTGTATTATTAAACAGTTTGCTCATTTATGGGTTACTTAAGAGACATTAACCTATATTTAGTTTTCTATACATATTTTGCGGCTTCACGGGTCACTGGTTGATGTCTAGACGAAATGTTGTCTCTAGGCGACGTTGTGTTCGGACACGTGGGAATGGTTAGAGAAAATGTCAGTGAGAGTGTCCCGGCAACGTTAGTCGTGGTGGAAGGTAAGGCGAAGGTGTAAAGAGAGAGGGTTAAGACAATATTGATCTTTCGTAACGTAAAACGAAATATTAGCTCTTTCCAACAGGTGGCACACCCGGATTGGGTAGCCACACTAAGACTGCCCTCTACATATATACACACATACATATACACACATACATAGTTACATAACACATACACAAATACATATATACATGCATACATATATACACATACGTACACATACGTACACACATACATGCATTATGATGTTATTTGCCACCCTACCTGGTATTTCCCTATATTTTTTCTACTTTTGTGAACAATTTCTAATTTATTTTCCCATTTATATTTTGCGTGAGAATCTCCGCAGCACGCCAGCTGTTTCCCAGCCTGACTAAGGACAATGTTTACATATATTAATTAAGTAAAAAGACGGAAGGAACAACGTAAAACATTGTTTTAAATAATTTAAATAAGGAATTTTGATTTAAGGAAGAACACTTACCTTTTATTAAGCAAATTAATTATCCTTTTAAGAAGTGTGATTGACTGTATTTATTTTGAAGGTCGGCCATCTTTGTTTTAACGCATGCCCAGTGCTATCAAACGAGTGAGTAGTGAACCTCTTGATTTGGAAGGTAAGAAGGAAGGAAGAAAAAACGAGCGCGATTTTTAATTTTGACAGAAGGAAATAGACATTTAATTCTTTATTAAAAACATTATTCTTATTCAATTGGATATATTTAAATACTTATATTAAACCTACATTTCATTTTTATTCTCTCACTAGTCTATAGCCAACAATTCATTTTCGTTTTTATTTACATATAGTTTGTTTCTCTTTGGACTTGGAATAGAACATTTTTGAATTTAAAAGATTGGAAGGTTTTTAAAA